>JACYXH010000250.1:85000-107794 GCA_026745465.1 Lota lota
ATGGATTTCTGACATGACATACCTATACTTTATTTTCATACATGGTTCATACTAGCTACTCACTCAGTGCACTTTGTTTCAAGTGAGAATGTCAGTGACATTTAAGTTAGACCAAAGAAAATAAACTGCCATTGAGTTGTCTGGAGGTCAGTTATTTTTACCCAGTGGTTCAGACAGGAAGAAAGGGTGGACATTGGCTTTCTCTCTGACCCCATATCTAACACACTAGATGTTTGGTAAAGAATCAAAATAACTTGAACCCAACAATGTGTGCCGGGCTCATGCTTTCTAACAGCAGTTAAAAAATAGTAGTTGGTTAAACAGCCCATGGTGTGCATTAAATGGTGGCACCACGACTGGGAAAGCTACTGCTAGGCAACCACTGTGCAATACCGCCAATAACAATAGACTATCACACCAACAGAAACATACTGCAACCGTGAACCCATTTCGTTGATTTCAGGATGTATTCGATGCTTCCTATTCAAATGTAAAGTCCAGGGTTCCATTGACCTTGGGGTCCCAGAAGGTTTCACCTCAGTCGAGGTGTTTCATAAGGTGTTAACAGCGCCTCAGACACATTAGCGGCTACCACGGCCCGCTTTTATTGAGTGTCAACCTTTTTTTGCCCAGCTTGCACCCTTTTTTCTCCTCTAGTCTTCTCTCGTCCGGCTCCGTCAATACACTCCGACCCAATGTTTCAGTAGACGGACACACTATAGCGCCTAAACGTGCGAACATACACGGCACCCCCATTAGGCCACTCGGCGTCGAATGAGTGGCACATGCTTTGTGATGATATTGACAAATGCTTGTTATTAAGGATACACTCTTGGCTGGAGGTGTGGGTGAGTCGCCCCAGGCTGCCCTCTGGCCAGCCTGTGAACCAGCTTCCATCATCACTCCAGCTGGCCTGCAGCGGCCAGCGCACCACCGAATCCCCCTCAGCCTGGCCGCCGTGTCTGTTTACCCTCGGACCCGCCCCCCCCCACCGAGGCAGGAAATGTTTATCCCTATTGTCCGCATAAATAAACAGCCCCAACGTGTAGTCGTTTGCGGACTAGGTGATAACCGGGGTGGAGTTCAGGTAGGTGGGCCCGTGGTTGTCCTCTTTGTCACCCCTGGATGGGGGCCCTTGGTCTGGGGGGGGGGGGGGGGGGGGGGGGGGGGGGGGGGGTGGGGACATCCCTGCACAGCATCCAGTCTGGGGGCCGAGGACAGCTACTGTCATCCGGGGGTAAATAGAGGCAGAGAGGGGGTGGGTCGGCTGACACAGGTCCAGAGATAAAGGGCCGTGGGGTGGCGAGGGTGGCCGAAGCCGGCTGGGCCAGTAAACAAGCAGCGGGGTTTCTGAAAGGGCCTCGAGATCGGCCTGGGGCTGGATTTGAAACGGCTCACTCAACAACAGCACCTATAAACACGACAACACAAACACACACATTCTTCTTACACGGGCACAAACACACACACACACACACACACACGGGCGGGTGCGCCCACACACACGCGCACACACCCGGACACGCACACACACACAAGTAGGAGATGTATAAACATCAGCGGCACTCCTTCCAAAACAAAGGCTCTGTGATGGCTGCTGTCACCGAGGTGTTTGCTAAGGTGTGACACTGGAGCTGGGCAGAGCCCAGCGTGTCAGGAGAAGGAGGGGCTAGTTGAATGATATGAGAGATGACTCAAGCCTCTAATACCATGATTGTGACGCGTTGAAGCCATCCCCATTCATGTCCTGTGTGAAGGAGATGCTTCTCTCGTGGATCCTAGTCGCTTAGCTTTGATTGCAAAACACGTGTCGATCAAAGACACAACAATGACACCTGTTTCCCGCATTACCGATGCCTTTCAGTCGAACATAAATCAATTGACAAACCTGAAACGTGCCCTAACAGACTCCATGAACAAAGTACAACAGAGACTCAAAACTCCTCTCACAGTTAACTTCCTGCATACAGGCTGCTCTGTTTTCAGTGCGTACAACACACAAACAACTTTCTCTAGTTCCCCCACATCCCTCCGTACTGCTAGTGTTGGATCAACTTTAAAGCCGTAGAAAACACACCGAGAGACATGAAATAACTTTCATAACGTTTCAAATCAACTTCAGATTACAGCCCCCCCCCCCCCCCCCCCCCCCCACACACACACACACACACACACAACAAGGCCCCCTCCACGCTATGACAGTGATGCATTCTGAATACACTTACTCCCAGTTTCTCCTGCTGCCAATCTTCTCTCTGGGTGGGGGGAGGGGGGGGGGGGGGGGGGGGGGGGGGGGGGAGGAGGACAGGCGGGTTTGATCCACAATGGGATGTACAGCGCCATGCAGACACACCCGCCACCCATGCACCGCCTCCACTCTCCTCGCGGTCACCGCTATCCGCGCCGTGTCTTCTCAGAGCCCCGGCTAATCAGTCACGCGCCACAGCGTGTTTTGACACCTGTCGGCCTCGCAGTGGAGGAAGTGAGCGTAATACCGCGAGAGAGAGAGAGAGAGAGAGAGAGAGAGAGAATCACACCTGTCTTCAGGTGAATTAAGATGGACAGGTGGATTGCCACAGGATGGATTAAAAAAGAGGGAGAGGGTGGGAACAAGCATTTCCTTTTTATTTATTTGTGTGTGTGTGCGTGTTTTTTCTTGTCGGAAAAGGGGCTTGGTTGACTGAGGAGGCGGACGTGGCTTAATGGGAGGAAATGAAAGCGTTTGACTGGTGGATGTGAAGGGAAGAGACTGCTCTTAACAAGGCATCACAGTCAGTCAGAGTTACGGATCCATCCGTGCTCACAGGAAAACCCAGGACTGTCTGGGATACTCAGAGAGAGAGAGAGAGAGAGAGAGAGAGAGAGATGGAGAGGGAGTATGTGAAGAGACGGAGGAAAAAAGAGGGACTGTGAGCGAGGAAAGAGGGATTTGAGCGTGGCTGACAGCACTGCATTTAATTTGGGCTGCCAGATCCCTTTTCATTTGACTTGTTCTCAACCAGCTTAGAGGCTGCGGAGGACTCGACGGGCAGGGCTTGCGGTGGATGTCTTAGATTAGCAGTGAAGCGCCGCGTCACCCTCTAAGCCAGCCTGTAATTCATGTTCAACAGGGGGGATACTCGCACATTACATTGTGCCATTCAGGACGTGATTAATTGACTCGCACCCTAATATTGGATGTAATTTGCCCGTCCTCTGATGTGAAACTGACTTCCGACGAGACTTACCCAGTGTAACCCGTCTCAGGGATGATAGAACAGTGAGCGTTGAGTCACAGAGTATCTGTTGCTCAAAGAGGAGCCAACCCAGGAGGTTGTCCTTTTTGAGGACCCCCCCCCCCCCACACACACACACACACATACACATACACACACACACACACACCTCCACAGTTACACTCCTCTATGTAGGTTGTAGGGAGGTCACACAGCAGTAAAATAAATTATATATATTTTTTTAATGTATCGGTTTATTTACTGATTTTTAAGTTTACACTTTCTGTGTGTGATGAACGTCCTGTTGACTTCCTGTTCCAGACCATGCTCTTCCTGTCTGCGGTGGAGGACGAAGGACAAGCAGGGGAGAGCAGGAGGGAGATGGCCGAGACTCTGCTGGCGGCGCTGACCAATCGGCAGCAGCATCGTCAGACATGGAGGGACAGGTAGGACTGCATTTAGACTCGGGGTGGTCCGACCCAATGAGCTGCCTTGACAGGCTTAGCTCCCTCACATCCGTTTGCATTCGGATTCAGCCATTGGTCCATCGAGCTGTCCGTTCCGCTCTTTGACTCTCGTCAAGACCTTTCCGCCCAATCACAGCTTAAGCGCCACCCGATTGGACCTTCCCAAACTGTCAGTCCTCGAACAGGCTATCTTGTACAACGAAAGTGTCAGAAGAGAGACTGGAAATCAAGTCCAGTACTTGGGGTAACGGGCTAGGGTTAGGGGTTAGGGGGTTAGGGTTAGCTGATTGTTGAGGGGAAGGATCAAAGCTTTAATAAAAGTTGTGATCTGTTCTTCACAAATCATCACAAACAAACAATAGGCCATATTTTTAAGAGCTTTCAAGATTCTTTCGTGATCATTCGGGAATGTTCACATCTGCCATTGTTTTAATAAAAAAGCACAACTGTTTAAATGGGTTTTGTGAGTACACAAATGCGTACACAAAAGTTAACTTAATAAATCAACCAAATGTCATGTCTTATTCTCAAGATTTTTTATGAGATGTTCTTTTGCGAATGGAATTGATCATAGTGGTTTGGCAAAAACAACAGTATAGTAGACATTACTTTGATATGATTTATTATGTGGGAAAATACACATGTTTTTGAGCAGAACAGAGCTTAAACATGTGGTAGGTAGTACCATGATAATAATTAGGATAATAAAAAGCACTTTTTATCCAATGATCAAAATGATATTTTCCGAACAATTTATAAGTGGATGTCAAAAATTGTTGAGGGTCTAATTTGGTAATAAAACGAAATAGTTCAGAGACTATTATTAATGTAACACACATTTGTCATCCGATAAATTCCCACAGATATGCAGAATTGTGCATCGTTTGTTTTCGTGGTGTTTGCTGTGTTTGCGCCTGGCACCTATCACAGCCACATGTGTGTTTGTGATAAGCCCTGTCACTTCCTTCCTGTGAGATAGTGGGTGTTGAATCAGGCTTTGAAACACTGGCCTTTCATTCAGATAAAGAAAGGCACACACTCTTCTAGACAATGTTTTGTTAGCTGTGCCTTCTCTCAATCACTCTCTCCCTAGTAGAAGTCTCGAGTACAAACATGCTCACATGCACGCACACACACACATATGGTCACACAGATGGTCAAATGCATACATACATATGTACAGAAATACATACATGAACACAAACACATGTATTTATGATTGCACATGTGCATATGTGTACATGCACACACACACACACACACAAACACACCCAATGTTTGTGTGCGCACATTCCTGCACAGGTACAGATATGTACATCCAATATGTGTCGACATATGTTTCGGTGCATTTGTTAAAGAGATGATCCTTCATGTATTTAATGATCCTAACATGGTGCCTTCAACCTTGTTCTTCCTCCTCCTCCTCCTCCTCCTCCTCCTCCTCCTCCTCCTCCTCCTCCTCCTCCTCCTCCTCCTCCTCCTCCTCCTCCTCCTCCCCACTTTGAGCGAGACAAGACCCAGGTCACGTCAACTACCTAATGGCCTGTGGGCATTTCTCACTAACTACAAATTCCTACAAGCAACATTCCCCCCCCCCCCCCCCCCCCCCCCCCCCAAAAAAAGAGGGGTGGGTACGGGGCGGACTTCCTGCGCCCATCATTTCGCACCGCGTCGTGCTTTGTTTGAAGTGTCCCCCTGAGTTGAACCTTCGCCGCAGCCCTGGTCAGGGGAGCCCCGTAAACACAGCCCGCCGCAGGGCGTTGATGCCTGCGGCCTCACATCTCTCACGGAGACCCCCACAGCACTCCCTCCCCCCAGGTGGTGAAAGCTTGGGACCATCCTGCTATACACTCACCCCCCCCCCCCCCCCTCCCCTCACTCTATGCTCCCCCCCCCCAACCAGAACATCACATCAGCCCGCGATGCGTACCCACCTCCCACAATGCAGCGTTAGCAACTGCTGACCGTGTCTAAACCCGCCCCGTCTCCCCTCCCCCCTACCCAATCCTAGCTGTTGACTGGCCCACCCTGGGATCCTGAGTGTGTGTGGGTGTGTGTGTGTGTGTGTGTGTGTGTGTGTGTGTGTGTGTGTGTGTGTGTGTGTGTGTGGTGCGTGCGTGCGTGCGTGCGTGTGTGTGTGTGTGTGTGTGGTGCGTGCGTGCGTGCGTTGTGTGTGTGTGTGTGGTGCGTGCGTGCGTGCGTGCGTGTGTGTGGTGCGTGCGTGCGTGTGTGTGTGGTGCGTGCGTGCGTGCGTGTGTGTGTGGTGCGTGCGTGCGTGCGTGTGTGTGGTGCGTGCGTGCGTGCGTGCGTGTGTGTGTGTGGTGCGTGCGTGCGTGTGTGTGTAGTGCGTGCGTGCGTGCGTGTGTGTGTGTGTGGTGCGTGCGTGTGTGTGTGTGTGGTGCGTGCGTGCGTGTGTGTGTGGTGCGTGCGTGCCTACAGGACAGGAAATGCTCGGTCCTTTTCGGCGTGGTGGACAGAAGTTTACTCTATCCGCAGCGAAAGAGTGATTCGATTATCTGAGGGCGGGCCAGGGGTGGGGGGGGGGTGGGGTGTATGGGTGGGTGCTGGGGAGGGGGATAGGTGGGTAAGCGGTCCCACACACGGGGCTGCAATCTGTAATGCGTTTGAACTCCAACTGCTCCCCATATCTCTTCTTTCCTTGCCACACACACACACACACACACACACACACACACACACACACACACACACACAGATAGCCAGAGGTCATCTGTCAAGTGGCTGTCAACAGATACCATTTACACGAAGCAAAACACATGGCCATGCACAATGTTAAGTGAGACATGCTAATGCTCATCAGAGATATGCCGAAGATAAAGCCTGGGCATCGCCCTGTTAGATCTCTATGTGTATTTGTACTTTCTGACTCTTTTCTGACTCTTTGTACACGTCCTGTCTTGGTCTGGAATCGAAGACTCAAAGTATATTAGAAAAGGAGTGAAGAGAGACGAAAGGTTTGGTTCATTTAAGATTTAGGGCTCATGCATTGAAAAAATTAATTTGGTTCCATAAAAGCACTCTCCAAAATGGAAATTTCAAAAATTAATTAGCAGATTCATTTTGCTCTCCCGCTCTTTTTTTCCTTTTCTTTTTTTTAACTTTATATTGAACCTCCTAATTAGGTTTTCGCGCAATATGCAACAGGCAGACTTTTATTATTATTGTGCCCTTTGTTTCCATGGTTGCCACTCACAGCCCTAATACTAGCGTGAAGATAGTGAGGGGGAAAAAAAGGATGATTGATGACTCCAGCTAGAGGGTACATAAACATAAACATGCAGCGCTGATTGATTAAGTTTCTCTGTGACTTTTGTTTCGTAAACAGCAGTTAAGGTGGCGGTTTTCTCTGTCAGACCTGGGGCCTCTAGTCTATCGCTCCAGGGTGTTTTTTACCACCAGTGAGAGACACAGAGAGAGCAATGGAAAGCCAATGCAGTTTTTCTTTTACAAGTGACCAAAGGATGTCCAGGGTTAGTGATGTCTCTTCTTAGTTTTTCCCCCCCAGCTAACTAGCTGGGAATATCCATTTATTTAGACAGGCTGGTAGAGACCTGCCATTTTTGCAACCTGCTGCTCCCCTGAACTACTAAGGTCTTTGTCATGAATTAGATTTGGATACCTTGGCTGGACATCAATAACAAGTTATTTTGGAGATTTTATGAATAGGAACATTTCCACAAAATCCAATTCATCCAGATGTTGACCCGGATATGTCTTTATTTGAACATGTCCTGCTCCAGCCGTGGGCACTGTTGGGTTCGGCTTGACTTTCCTCTGACCTTTTAGGAGCAATGAGGTCACGGCATGGTCCGCTACGAAAAAAAACACCCAAAAAAAAAAAAGAGTAAGAAAAGAGCCTTTGTCACAGGCGGCGAGCAAATACTGAAGGGAACAGCTGTGAGTTTTGTACTGACCATGCAAACTGCTGTAGGCTTTGTAAGGTCATTATATGATAATGAAAATCATTACAGAATTACATGGAGGTTTAGGACATGAGAGCAGTGGGAGGGAGGGGGAGGGCCACATTGGGTTTGATAAATGGACTGTGAAGGTGCCCATCTGGCCTGGCTGTATGGCTTCTCTCCCTCCTCTTTTTATCCCCTATTCTTTCTTTACTACCCCTCTTTCATTCCCCTCCCTCTGTTCTGTGGCGGGCCGGTGTTAAAGTGATCGGGTGGGGGGGGGGGGGGGGGGGGGGGGGGGGGGGTGTTGGGTTTTGGGTGGGGGGGGGGGGTCTCCCAGTGAAAGATTAACAGACTGCAGACCCCGCTCACCTCCGCGCCACCACTGCGGAAGAGAAACGGGGACGAGAGGAGGTGGTGTTTATGGCTCAATGAAGCCAACACCTCCTCGCAGACTCCTCCTCCTCCCTGCTCCCAGTGTGGGCCGGTGGCAGGCGAGTAGGCAGCCAGTGGCCTTTGACATGGAAGCATTTGGACAGCTCAGGATGTGTAAATCAATAACGGCCGCTGGGCCAGGGCCAAGTCGGATCCTCATTTTATTTCTCCTTTGTTTAAGTGGCTGTCACCTTTTATGGTGAGTGATTATTCACTTTTTGAAACATTGAAACATTGACGACAGAAATATGACTAATACGTCCAGACGACTCAGGCGATGGCTGGTAATAGTGAGACCTGTGCCGTGAGAAAAAACAACGTGGCTGAAAAAAAACATGTTATTAATCAGTTATGGTCTGGTCAAATTTTTTTTTTAAGCTCATATAAAAACACCTAACTAATTGAGGCCACACATAAACAAAACCAAACAAATCTATTCCTGCCATGGAAGGCAATGTTCGGCATAACGAAAACAAATCCAAAACGTAAAAACATAAATACAATCATGCGATGCACCCAGGGACCTTGAGCTGTGGAAAGACAAATACATTGTGGTTCTCATGAAAAGGTTAAATAATTTGTATCCCTAAGGAATGGGGTGGGGGGGTTGGGGGGGAATCGTTCCTGGCCCAGTAGATCACGGTGTCACTAGAATACTGTGAATCTGTGGCACAGTACATCTGTCGTTATGTCGGCAGCTACTTTACAACTTGTTGAGACCTACGGAGGTCTTTATCCCAACACAAAGGGCGACATCAGCTGACATGGCCGCCGGAGCGGAGGGCCAGCAGAGGGGCTCCGGGGGTCTACAGCTGCACTCATCACTCAGCTGTCCAGCCTGACCTTTGACCCCGCCGGGCCATCTCTCAGCCTTTGTTTCCTGCCTTTGTCCCGCTCCCCGCATACTCCTCTGCTCTCACCTGGGTAGGGCGCTGGGGGGCACAAAGGGCCCGGTCTGTCATCCAACCCCTGGGTCCAGAGTTAGAGCTGGAGCCCTGCCCTGCTGGGGTCAAAGCCCACCACTGTTGTCCACTTCTGCTTGCATCCCCTGCAGAGAGGTACAAACACACACAAAACGGAGAGAGAGAGAGAGAGAGAGAGAGAGAGAGAGAGAGAGAGAGAGAGAGAGAGAGAGAGAGAGAGAGAGAGAGAGAGAGAGAGAGAGAGAGAGAGAGAGAGAGAGAGAGAGAGAGAGAGAGAGAGAGAGAGAGAGAGAGAGAGAGTCCTTTGGCTGTCAATTCTTCTTCTGCCCTCGCATGATGACTCGTCCTTTTGTGATCCCTCCTCCGCTGCGTTACTGGGGTGGGACTGGGAGTCTGGACACAATGGGCCGCTACAGTCCCAGATGGGAATTTGAAAGATTGTCCGTGTCGCGTCCACAATGAGGGCGGACACATAGCATAGCTTGTCCAGTGCGCTCAATGACAGAGCTCATGAAAGGCCTGGAGCCCTTCAAGATGGAGGAACTACAAGTGTTTTAGGAGTGGTGGGGGGGGGGGGGGGGGGGTAAAATAGCTCCATGATTTTATTGCACAAGTCGAATGCAGGGTTCATTCTCTACTTAGTTCTCCAGGCAAGCAACCATCTGTATAGTTTAGTACAATGTTGTGTTGTGTTGACGATCTTATATGTAATTTAAAGAAAATACATATACATATGTATATATTTAGATTTTTTCTTTTACATTTCACATAAAGCAGAAGGAACTAGCAGGGAGCAGCCTATGTCCTATGAGGTTATAGATAAATAATGACAAGTATAGGACTACTCCTATATGCGCAAACCTAAACAATGTAACAGTGAAGCCCGCTCTCCAGTGAGATGCAGGCTGGTTATTCCTATAACCGAGATCAATGAAACAGGCTGTATGTTTATGGTTAAGTGTAGTCTACCTTTATTGAGAAAAAAAAGTGTATATAAAACTAATATATCATACATAATCGTTTTTATATATATATGTATATTAGGGCTGGGTGAGGTACGCAATATAACATGTATATATGTGTATATATATATATATATATATATATATATATATATATATATATATAGTTTAAATACACATGTAATGTGTTATGTTTAATAATACTAATCATCACTAATGAGGAGTGTGAGCGGAACATGCCTAGATAGGGGTAGGGCTGGATAAACAGGTGTTGGTGCTATGTGGGCTGCCATCGTACCGGGGCATGTGGGCTGATGGTCAGGAGCGCCAGGCAGGTCGATCCGTGCAGTCTGGGCACCTTTTCAAACCTGCGTGTGCGCGTGTGTGTGCGTGTGCGTGTGTGCGTGTGCGTGTGTGTGTAAGGTGTCGGCCGTGGGGGCAGGTTAATCACACGTCCCAGCCATGCCCCCTCTCTGTTGAGCTTGTACAGCCCCCACAACAACAGCCCCCTGTCCCTGGCCCTGCCCAGACACGGCCCACTCAGTCTGTTTTCCTTGGCGCAAGCTGCCAGCCAAAAAGTTAGTTGGCTGTAGCCGGTATTATCTCCGCCCCCCCCCCCCCCACACACACACACTCCCCACCCACCCTCCCCCAAACCCCGGCCCTGCCAGCACTCGGGGGCACACACCTGTTGGCCGCAGGTGGGACATCGTCTACCTGCCGCACCTCTGTTTTATTTATTAATCTCTTTTTCTCTTTGTTTTACCCGCTCTTTCTCTCTCCAGCCATTGTTCCACTGTCGCTCCCTCCCTCACGCTCTAGCTCTCTGTCTTTCTCTCTTCCCCTCTCTTACCTCTCTCTTCTCCCTCTCCCCCTCTCTCTCTCGTTCTCTCTGTCTCTCTCTCTCTCTCTCTCTCCCTCTCTCTCTCTCTTTCTTTCTCTTTGTGCCCATTGTGTCTATAAAAATATGTATACCACTACCACCACCACCGTGTTTACACATTTTCAACGATAGCAGGAGAGAAAACAAATAAGTGCATATCATCTGTCTCTTTCATCGCGGGGCTGGTCTGTAATTAGCGCCAAACGCCGCGGTTAGCCCGAGAAGCTGTCGTCTAATTTGTCTGTCTTTATCTAAAACATGTCTGTGTGGCCCCTTTGAAGCAGCCCCGTGCGTGCCATCACATCGCCTGTGGCCTGGGAGTCTGTGAGGTGTTTTAAGTGTGTGTGTGTGTGTGTGTGTGTGGGGGGGGTACACATGTTCATGAGTATTTCTATGAAGTGTGTGTTTGTGTGTGTATGTGGTTGGGTACGTGTGTGTGTGTGTGTGTGGGGTACACATGTTCATGTGTATTTCTGTGAATTGTGTGTGTATGTGGTTGGGTACGTATGTGTGTGTGTGTGTGTGTGTGTGTGTGTGTGTGTGCGCGCGCGCGTGTGTGTGTTTGTCGCGCGTGCACGTGTGACACTGTAAATTATGACTCCCAACCCCCGTGCACCTTCCCTGTTTAGCAATCAGTCAGTTCTGCCTGACATGCCCTGACCTCAGCAGAACCCCACAGCTGCTGTTGCCGCGGCGATCAGCCGCCTCTCGCCGTCCCCCTCGCAGGCTGGAAGGTACATGAAGAGACGGAGAGCACTCGTCTCCATACAGGAATGTGCTGGGAAACAAGTTGAGTGTTGCTAATTATTCATCTTTAACAGATAGGGGTGTGCACCTCGACACAGGGGAAAAAATCACACACATGGAAAATCAAGCGCATGTGCATCCGCACACCCACGCGTGTACGCACGTCACACACACACGCACGCACGCACGCACGCACGCACGCACACACACACGCACGCGCACGCATATACAAACACAAGCTGAATCCAACGTTTGTGCCCACATCTGTTCTCCGTGGGACCAAAACGATTCCGTAATTAGATAGTGGTGGAAATGCTTTCTCTCGTTTTGCGGTGCGCTGTTGAAATGCATTTTCGGCAAATGGCCGGATTCTGTGTCACACTGGGTTCGCGTTTCTCCCCGTTTGCCCAACACAACTGGGGTTGATTGCTTGCAGATTCAAATGAAAACATTCATTACAATGACACATTCAACAGTCATCGTTTTGCAAGGCATTGCGGTTGAGAGAGATAGAGGAGGTGGTGACAGGGAGGGGATGGGGAAAGGGGAAGAGAGAGAGAGAGAGAGAGAGAGAGAGAGAGAGAGAGAGAGAGAGAGAGAGAGAGAGAGAGAGAGAGAGAGAGAGAGAGAGAGAGAGAGAGAGAGAGAGAGAGAGAGAGAGAGAGAGAGAGAGAGAGAGAGAGAGATTCCCCAGTTAAAACACGACCAGCTGTTAAACACCACTTGTTGCAGGGACAGTCACCTATTAAATGTTATTGTTGTTGATATGGAAACAACATTTAGCACCCAGAGCACCCTTCTTCCTGGTCCTTCTGAGTTCAGGGAGACAATGGACACCCTAACGTACGACATAAGGGGCTGTGGTGCTGATGTTAATAACATTGAATAACAAAGAAATACACGATGACTATACAAAATGGAATACGATGCAGTACAGTAATAGCATACATATGGTGCTGCTGATTGATGTCCCTGAAAGAAAAGACCAAACACACACACACACACACACACACACATACACACGTGCCTCCCCTTCGCTCAACCGATCCTAACCGCCCCCCCCCCCCAACCCCCCGCCCCCCAAGTCTCCTGCTCCTCCGTGTTAATTATAACGCTGCACGGCTGGACCACTTCATTTCATAGCCAGCATATTGTCTCTCCAAGGCTTGCGGGGGCAGGTCATAAATTATCCTGAAGGTGAGGAGGGAAGTTAAGGAAGATAGTTATGAACATTTCATCTGTCTGCCGTAGCGACCGCAGCTGCTCCTGTCACCGGCCGTGTGGTGGAGGAATTACACCGGGTCAGGGGCTGCCCTCTGCCTGTGTGGTAGTGTGCGTGCGTGTGTGTGGTTGTCTGTGTACAGTTGTGTGTGTATGTGTACAGTGGTGTGTGTGTGTGTGTGTGTGTGTATGTATGTGTACAGTTGTGTTTGTGTGTGAGTGTGTATGTCTTTATGGTTGTGTGTGTACAGTTGTGTGTGTGTGTGTGTGTGTGTGTGCGTACGTGTCTGTGGTTGTCTGTGTACACTTGTGTGTGTACGAGTGTGTGTGTGTGTGCACATTTATGCACACATGAATACACAGTCTCGCACAAACACCCACATTTGTGACCAACAAAGTCTATGCCTCTTTCAATCAATGCAAGGGGTCTTGTTTTATGTGCCTGTGTGTGTTTGACACTTCACATATGCATGTGTATCTACAGTCGGTTTGTATGTATGCAAACGCACACACACATACATTCACACACACACACACACACACACACACACACACACACACACACACACACACACACACACACACACACACACTGCATACATAATTCTCCGCGCAAGGGGTGATGATGTGATGTGTGTGTGTGTGTGTGTGTGTCTTATGCATACAGCAGGTAAGACCTGCCTGTCAGCATGTGGAACATCTTTGGCGACGCTGTCACCCCCCTCGTCGCCCCCCAGTGAGGGAGGGAGGGGGCGAGGGGGCAGGGATGGGGACAGGCCTGCGTTGGTGGTCCCTGAGCTGTCTGTGTTCATTACGGCTACACAGAGAGGGCCCCGGTGGCCTCGCTGCCAGGTGACCGGACCTTTCGTCCTCTCCTGCTGTGAGCTGCTGCTGTTACTGCTGCTGTTGTATGCCACCGCCTCTTCTGCTGTCTTCTGGGTCGGGGGGGAGGGGGGGGGGGGTGATGTCTGTGTGTGTGTGTGTGTGTGTGTGTGTGCATGTGTTTGTGCATACTAATGAGAAAAAGGCAGGGGGCGAGAGGGACTGAGAGAGAGAGAGAGAGAGAGAGAGAGAGAGAGAGAGAGAGAGAGAGAGAGAGAGAGAGAGAGAGAGAGAGAGAGAGAGAGAGAGAGAGAGAGAGAGAGAGAGAGAGAGAGAGAGAGAGAGAGAGAGAGAGAGAGAGAGAGAGAGAGAGAGAGAGAGAGAGAGAGAGAGAGAGAGAGAGAGAGAGAGAGAGAGAGACCCCAGAGTCAAAATAACGCCTTTGTTTTAGTTTTTTCTCTGTGGTTGATTCCTGTTGGTGTGAGCATCAAAAAGACAGACAGCCAGAGTGTGTCTGTCTGCCTGCTGCGCGGTCAGGGGAGCACCACTTTCATGTTTGACCTATGTGTTTGCATGTGTTGTGTGTGATTCTCTTTTCTTGTGTTTCTGTGTAAGAGAGAGAGCGTGTGTGTGATAGAGAGAGATAGGCGGTGAACGACTTTGAGCCTTAAGTGTTTTCCCCTGGCGCGCGCATAGGCCTCCATCTCGCTGCGCATGTCGGCTGTGCTGTAAGAAAAGCAACACGCCCTCATGAGAGTAAAAAACAGTATTGCCGTGGTAGCGCTTCCTTGACACGATGTAAATCACACTTCACCAACAGACATCCTTGCTTTGCATTTCGAGACCAAAACACAAATCACAATAAAACCAAACCGAACCATAGCTGTGGTCCTTCTGTCTCTGTGGCTCCTGGAGTCAGCCAGGAGTTTTATGCAAAGATTCTATTAGGGCCGAAGTCCTTAGCTCTGTTAATTACAACTCTAACGACTGACAAATGGAGGGCTTCGGCAGTGGCGGACGATAAGAGGCTATCTGGGCTTCTGCTTCCTCCTTACAAAGGCAGCCTCGAAATGGGTCATCAATCCAACAGTGATAAATACGTGGCAGGGTAATGACTGTCTTATCGCGGGCGGATTACTGCAGATATTTGTAATTAGTATATCCACACAAGTCCCCAACAGATGTTTTTCAAAGCCGCACAATATTGAGGCTTTGGTTCAGGGCTAAATGGGAAACTTTGAGAATAGAGCAGGGAGCGCCATTGTTACCGGTATTGTGTTTCTGATGGATCCGAGTTGAGCCAGGGACGCTTGTCATCTTCTCGCAGTGACATCACTACGCACTTGCGCATGCCTTTTAGATTTAACCTCGAACCGGGTGACTTATCGGAGACACACACACATAAAAAACAACAGGTATATTTTATTTTCAGAATTATTCATTGTTCACACACATGCACCCTTGGAAGTGTGCACATGCACACAAGGGAGCCCTTGGCCCCCATAGCTGAATCCACAGCCAGGGGCCCGGCCTGCAGTTACAGCGCAAGCCGTGGTCATGTGACAGAGAAAACCAGAGGGCCTCTCTTTCCCCCCCCCCCCCCCCCCCCCTCCCACCACATCCCTCTAGTCCTGCGCTCCTGGGGGGATCTCCCTGATCCTAGTGGAAGATGCAATCCTCTCTTAGTGGTATGAAAGGGCCTTCCTCGTGTCAGATTTACTCCCTTTTGAATCGAAATGATTTATTCATTTGAGTTCTCAACATTTCATAATATCATGAAATGTTGAGAGCCAATCAATGATACCAAACTCAACAGAATTCATACAGGAATAATTGACTAGGTTAAAGGGTAGAAATGTTTGCAGACGGTGAGATGACGCAAACACATTTCACTGCCAACAAAGAGCTGGACCTAAATCATAAAGCTATAATAATAAACAGCTGCAGCTTTGCCACATGCAGCAAAAAGTCAAACATTTCATATGCAATCACTACAATTAATAAATGGGGTGAAACTTGTGCGTATGGGCAGTGTTGTGCACAGTGTGAGAGCCAACACACATACAGTGCACGAAACATGCATCCCAGTTAGCTTTTTGTCTCTTTGTGTCTGTTTACTTTAGATTGTATAGAACCAACACACACCCAAGATAGCCACACTCCGCCCTCCTCCCACTCACACACACGCAGGCCTGCGTGGCGCTGACAGACGTGTAAGCAGATGCAGGCAGCGGCGGTAATGGCAGGTGATTAGAAGTGGCACCCGTGCCAAGCTAATTAAACCCCTGGGCTGACAGCAGCATTTGGTGGCCCCGGCTTCCTGCCATGCTGGCGGTAGAATAATTGTAGCAGCGGTGTATCTCACCTGCGCGAGCGCCGCGGCTAACAACGCCATTTATTTTACAGTGGACAGATTTTGAAGGTGGGTGTGCGGGCTGGGATGGGCGGGGTTTTCTATGGGAGATACGGCTTGTTTGGTTTGGGATCTCCAGCAAGTATTCAAAGGGGTTTGAAGTCTTAAAGGTTTTGGTTGGCTAGGATGAAAAATGGATCAGCAATGCGCCTCTGTTATTTGTCTCATAGTTTAAGATAGATGTTAACTCACTATTTTCTTCAGTAAAGTCTATATTTGGTAACATTTTCAGATGACATAGATGCAGATTGCCGGAATGCTAATGCTTTGTATTGGAGTATAGCGAGAGCTACAGCTGTAAACAATACAATGCAATTAATGAGTTAAAGAAGTTGGATGTAAGTAGAGAACATATTCTTCCTGTTCAATAGCTTCATGTTTATGCAATTTCATTTCAACATCTATGTTCCGAGGAATCCAATTTCCCCCACAGTCGCTACATCAAATCCAAACAAAACAGTTAATGATTGTGCATACTACATTACAAAATAGAGCGGAAGTTGAGGAAAGGTGACAACACACACACACACACACACACACACACACATACACACACACACACACACACACACACACACACACACACACACACACACATACTGATACACTCTCGCTCTCGCTCTCACCCACCCACCTGGGCTGTTGAGCAAGAAGTCTGACATACCTGCACAGGTATGCAGGAACAAGTTAGCTTGTAACCGGCCTGACTGATTCATGTCACTGCCATGTCCTGAACATCAACTGTGGCATGGCCAGGTGCACACACACTCACACCTTTTTGCACCTTTAAACACACACTCAAAAGGTGAGGGGTGAATCCGATTCTGTATCTCTTTGCGGGTGAGAGAGTTTGGCAATGCAAGGCACGTAGTCATTACACGCATGCAGCCAGATTTATGAGCTCTGTGACACATCTTGCATGGACATGTGATGTGAGGTAACCAACGCCTCCGAAAACTTCTCCAGTATTCCCCTGTTGTAAATCACACCAGTGACAAATGGGAAAACGCCTATCTATAACCTCCTGAGTGCACAGGACAATGTCACGTCCATTTAAAAATCACTTTTTGTGCCCTGGAATAGACACCGTGTGTCTATTGGGAATGTGCCTCCATTTTGTGGCTCTTGTGCACATCGGAGCAGAACGCGGCTCCCTCTCTACTCTCTGCTCGGTTAATGTGTTGTGGGGGGGATGAAGTCGGCTCTTTGATGGCACTAGAGTGAGCGGCCCCAGTGGCAGAAGAGAACCTAGGCTTATGGGGTCCTCAATACCAGCAGTTGTGAGCTGATTAAAACATGTGATTTGTTTCCTGTGTGTATGTATGTGTGTGCATGGGTTTTTTGCGTGTGTTTTCACACGTGTGTGTGTGTATGTGCCTGCGTGCATGCTTGCGTGTGCGTGCACGCACGTGTATGTGTATGTGTGTGTGTGTGTGTGTGTGTGTGTTTTTGTGTGCGTACATATTCCGAGAGTGTTTCTGTGAGTGAGGGTAACAGGGACACATCCCCTCTGGCTGCTGTGTTATCTGTGTTTTCTGCCTTGTCATACTAATTAGAATCCATATTTACTTACAATCCCCATTTCTTTTTTGTTTTTCCTCCACGATTGCCATCTTGTGCTTCTGTGGCAAGGCGACCCTCGTTGACACGCCGATGTCGCGCGATACGGAGCTGTCTAGCGAGAGATACGGAGCTCTGCCTGAAAAAAGAGGTCATGATACAGGGAACATTTGTCATTTATTTTCATTAAAAAGCACCATGTTGTTCTTGTTTCAGCGACACTTTAATTGCAGTTCCACCAACAACGGTTAGCGCGTGCACATGCTAAACAGAGAAAGGATTTGTGGACGTATTTTTTGAAGCAAAGGTTAGATTATTGTTTTCTTTGTTATGATTAATATAGTAATGAGTATAATAATGATCTCTAATACTAGTAATTACCTTTAATTGTTGTCTTGTGTAATAGCCATTTGTCTGGCCATTCTTACCACTCCTTGTTTTTATGCTGATCATGTTTTGATGCTCCATTCCTGGCTGGGTTCTTGTTAAAATTTTCCCTGGTTAATTAGTAGTGACTAATTAATTCAGTCAAGTCAGGAATTTGATGTGACTTATTAACACAGGCATTTGCTTAAATGCCTTCATGTCATCGTACATTGGGGAGGAAGAACATGCACACGGAAGGAGAACGATAGAACATAGTGTTCCTCCCTTTAACCTTTATCCATATTCTCATCTCATTCTCATATTCTCATTCTCATTCTTAAGTTATTTTTCGTATTTTCCACGGGTCACTGGTCCCGTGGCCAATTATATCCCGGCGATAACCTTTTGTCACAGATCCTGCCATTGGGCGGCGAGTGTCATCACCGTGTGACACAGCTCAGAAGATGGATGGAACGCAAACCACACCCTGACACCGTTAGGGGTGCTTTAAAAGTTTCTGATTAACCCAAATGACTCTGTTAGGTAAATGTGCTGAAAGCACTAACCTTTCTCCGCTCTACCCTAACCCTTTGTCATACCCACTCTGTGTCTAAATGAGTGTGTGTGTGTGTGTGTGTATGTGTGGGAGAGAGAGGTGGGTGGGTGGGATTGGGAGACACCAACCTCCAAAAGGCCCTGTAAATGTTTAAACCGAACAGGAAAGGATGTGAGGACATGCATGCTGTAGTGCACTGGGTAAATGACCGCCTACTGGGCTTTATAAGCTTAGTGTGTGAGTGTGTGCATGCTTGTCCATGCGTGTATGTGTGGGGTTGCGGTGGGTGTCAGTGCTGTCATCTCATTGCTTTTGTATGAGTGCTGGTGACTAATTCTCAGACACAGCGCAGTGTACCCTGAATGGGTAAATGGCATTTATTCAGCCGGTTAGTCTGGGAAAACATATGGTGCCATTTGGAGAGCCAGGCTGGCGCACGCTGTTCTCCTGTAATTACACCAGCCCGGCAGAGCGCTGTGTAGCTAGCGCCGCGCAGACCCCGCTGCATGGCGCTGGGGCTGCAGCTGATGCTCCTGCCACCGCCGCCCAGGCCGGGACGTGGCCCCGTCCCGGGCCTTCTGCAGGACCCCAGCACATCATTACACATCTCGTCAACACAGCGTTCAACAACAACAACAGCGCCGCCTCCGATGCCTTGACAGCTTGCACACAAGCTCTGTGTCGGTTCTTTGTCCCTTTTTTTCCTTTTCTTATTTTCTCTCGCAGTTTTCACATCCCATGTGGTGTCAACGGGTTACAGTTGTGTTTTAGTTTGTTCTTCCATTTTTTTTTCTTTTCATCTTTTGTATGGAATTTCCCATACTCCCGCACAATATCTCTAACTCCTTATCTCACTCTAACTCAGCCTTTTATCTCCCTCTCCTCCTTTTTTTAGTTTTATCCCCCCCCCCCCCCCATCCCCCACACACACACACACACACACACACACACACAGGGTCGAGGGAAGGGCGCCGTGCGTTGGCAGGGCTGTGGGGGCCTCAGCTGGGCTGGCCCCCCATCGGGTGGCAGAGGAAGGAGGGAGGGGGGGGGGGGGGGGACAGCCTGGCAGCCCCACAGGAAGGCCCTGTTAAAAACACACTGCTGGGAATTGTGGGACTAGGCCAGCGCCTGGCTCAACCACACTTAGACACACAAACACGCACACACATGCACTAACACACACACACAAAGACGCATGATGGTACACACACATATGGAAACACAGAACCGCATGCACACACCTCTAGCTCACTCTTTCACACACACACATGCGCACACGCACACACACACACACACACACACACACACACAGGATGGTCTGGGAACAAGGTGTGTGTGGGATGAAGACATTCCCATTCCCATTTATAAACACTGACAACATGCAGTCTGTCCTCTCCCCTCCCCTCCTCTCCTCCTCTCCTCGTCCTCCTCCTCGTCCTCCACCCTTCTCTAGTGGGAGGAGGAGGAAGAAGAGGAGGAGGAGAAGGAGGCGCTCTTGTAGATACAAGGACACACACAAGCACACCTGCGGTCCAAATTAATATTAAAGAGGTTGCCAAAGAGTTGACTTCTCAGAAGAGTACATTCAGGTGTTTAAACGCGGTTGTCTCAGCCAAGCCGTGCTCCTGCAATATTAATACAGCACAGGATGTGCACAAGGCCTTATGAACAAGGCCAACACACATGTTGTGATCATTGCTCAGTACCTGCACTCTACACTGTCCAAGATTACATACATACACGCACGCACACACACACACACACACTCATTAACACAGTCACACACACACACACACACACACACACACTCGTTAACACAGTCACACACACACACTCAGGCTCAAGCATCCACACTGTTCGTGGTCCAGGAGGAGCTGTCGACCGCGTGTCAGGCCTCTCCCTGCTTGCTGTCCGTTCGACGAGTACAGCACGTGAAAGCGCTCGCTGTGTAGTTAGCATACTCCTCCATGTATATTTCAGCGCCCTTTAAAACACACGTCACCACATTTGAAAAAATGCATGGCCGCTGGTACAGGGAGGGCAGTACGTGTTCTGTTTCATTCACTGAGGAGGGGGGGGGGGGGGGGGGGGGGGGGGGATCTCAACTGGCTGTCTTTGCTTCTCATGGCCCATAGGGCCCTGGGGCCCGTGACGGTAACCATGGCGGTACCCTGGCCCCTAAATGGACCGGTGCCGGGGGCCTACCCACCCCGCTCAGCACCATGAGAGAGCACTGCTCTACAAGCTTTGCGAGGAATGTTAGTGGGATTCTCCGCTTTTCAAATGGACCCACCTTGATCTGCTGTTGTAGTATGCATGTAGATCACACCGTCTATTTATGCACGGGTGTGTGTGTGTGTGTGTGCATGCGTGTGTTTGTCTGTGTTTAAAGAGAGCATCCATTGTTCTGCAGGAGTGTGTGTGTGTGCATCGGTGTGTGTTTGTGTGTCTGTCTGTGTGTTGTGTTTTGCTAGAGGTGGTGCCGTGGCAAAGCTGACTAAATAATGCAAAGACTGGCATGTCTCACAAAATGATGCAAACCCGCGTGTGGCTTGTCAGTGGGAGGAAAAAGAAGTGTCGCATTAAACCCGGCCTAAAAGGCTCTAATGCATTATGAACAAGTCTTTTGAAACAGTTTTCACATATGCAAATGCGAAACACAAACAGGGGGAAAGGCTTAACATGAAACCCTGACGTTCGCAAAGCAAATCCCGAGGAGCTATTGGACTGTTTATGTTGATAGTGTACACGCGTCTGGTACGGGGGGGGGGGGGGGGGGGGTGAAGGGTTGGTGATGGTGATGGAGCGATGATGTTGGTCGAAGTGGAGGAGATACACAATGGAAGACAATATTGTCCCACAAAATTGTGTTTACTTGAGCAGCAAGTGATCTGCCGTTGCCAGAGCACGGCAACGCATGCCCTCGCGAGCCCGTCTCTCCGCTGTCTTGCACTGGAGTTGAATTAGACGATGTTGCTCTGTATTCGTCCTCTTGCTGGCCAGAGCCTACGGTTTCGCCGTAGGTCTGGGGGCGGAGCGTGAGCTGCGACAGACGGTATAGAGTCGGCTGCTGGTCCCGCTGATCTCTCGTATGTGCTGCTCTCGCTCAACGCCGTCCCCCACTAGCCCGGGGAACCAGACGGCTCTCTCGCGAGCTCATGTTTCATTTGCTCTGCAGGTAAGGTCCGGCTCCCAACACAGACAAAGAGATTGCTGCCCGCTACGAGATAGACCGACCAATCACAACCGTTGATCTAATATGAGGCGGGATAAATACGATGACGGCGCAGAGGGGCGCCGTAGAGGCGTTTTCAACAACAACAAAGATGGCTGCCACTGATGTAGAGCGGTCTGTTGATTCCGCTATGGAGACCAGATTAAACTAACTGGACGGTATATTTTCACACAAAAAACATCAAGACTGCACTTAAAGCTTTTGCTGAGAATAAAGATGTCTTTTTTCCGTTGCTCAGTGCTAGGCTAGGCTACTTCCCAACCTGTCTATGCTCTTCATCTCCATCCTGCTGATCTATTCATATCTCTCCCACATTGCCACTGTTCTTCCCTCTTGCCTGGTGTCCTTTGCTGGATGCATCACCCCTTCCTCTCTTGCACACCTAAAGCCGTTTTGACATGATTTGCTTAGCTTAATGTTGAGCTAGCATAGCCTTTTAATTAAGGAGCCTTCCTATAGCGTTAAGTTCCCCCTTGTGTTGAAACAGGGGGAACCATGCATGAACCTGAAGGGAACTTTATTCAACCTTCGCTCCAATTATTGTACAGCTTGCTGCAGTGTCTGGTTAGAAGAGAGGGGAAGCAGGTGTCACATTGTTTGTTTCCAAATACACATATCCACTCCAAACAGATGAAGGGGCCAGCACGCGGGGAATAGACATATTTGATGTTGAATCTCCTTCTGTTTACAGTAGGGTGCCTGAATATATGTGTTGAGAAGATGGAAGCCACCATTGTGACCCATAACCCGGAGGCATTTGAAATGGAACAGCATCGCTCACTTTGAAAAAGAATAGGATATGGGCTCTGGGCTCTGGGCTCGCTGTTTATACCTTGATGGGATTTGGACTGAAATGCGAAGGGGCCCTCTTTATCGGCTCCCGCATGTCAATGGTAAAAATTGCACGCTTTGAAAACGGAAGGCTGTGAGTGGCAAAGAGCATTATTTGTTTGTAAATGAATGCTTTCTTGTTTAATGTGTTTAGCAAAATATATAATACACGTTATAGATTTCTTTTTAACTACTTTTGTTTTAGTTTCCATCGTTTTCAGTATTTAAAGCAGAT
>JACYXH010000251.1:0-7500 GCA_026745465.1 Lota lota
TTTGCGGTTTGGTCAGCCCAAACCGTGTGTCCTGTCGCAGGTCCGGTCGGCTGTTCACAGGATTAAGAGGAGGCGTCACAGTGGTCGGTTGAACCAGGTCTGTGGTTTTCAATAAACGCTGCCTTCCCCACGTGACTGAATCTCTCTCTCTCGCTCTCGCTCTCGCTCTCTCTCTCTCTCGGTTTCTTGCTCCTGGTCTCTCCAGGAAAATGGGACAACAAGAAGAAGAACAAATCCTTCTGGCAGAACTTCCGCAAGGCTCAGCATAAACCTGTCGCGCGGCAGGCCTCCAAAGGTAGGATGTCAGCGTCTCTGCACGGGGCTCTCTCAGCGTGTGTGTGTGTGTGTGTCTGGGTGTGTGTGTGTGTGTGTGTGTGTGTGTGTGTGTGGGGGGAGTGTGGTGTGTGTGTGTGTGTGTGTGTGGTGGGGGGTGTGTGTGTGTGTGTGTGTGTGTTACGCGCGCACGCGTCATGTCTCATGTATTTGTTTTACGTCATTTCATCATGACATCACCACCCAATGAGAACAGCTGTGTGTGTCCGTACCGATGTTGTGTTGACTCGCGTGACCTCGTGTTGCATGGCAGAGTGTTGCATTCATTCACACGTGTAACCCCTTTTTGTTCCCCCCCCCCCTCACCCCCATCTCCCTCCACCAGGGGAGGACATCGGCTACGTGGCCAGTGAGATCACCATGAGCGACGAGGAGCGCATCCAGCTGATGATGATGGTGAAGGAGAAGACGATCACCGTGGAGGAGGCTCTGGCCCGGGTAGGACAACCAACAACAAGGATATGAACAATAACAACAACTACAACAACAGCTCCGCCTCAAATTCATCCCCATTCCATTGGGTTGTCCACCCCCCCCCCCCCCCCCCCCCAAAAAAAAAACCTTAACATACACACACACACATTACGTTACATTACTCGCTTACGTCGCTTACTAATACGACTGACTCTGACTAATTTCCTCACCGCTGCCCATTGTAACTCTGCATTGGTCTCATTCTCACACACACACACACACACACACACACACACACACACACACACACACACACAGTCTCTTAACATTGATTGTCCCCAGGGGTTCATTAGTCAGTGGGTTTCTGGAGTTAATGTTGGGGTGTCGGTGTGTGTGTGTGTTAGTGTGTGTGTGTGTGTGTGTGTTGTGTGTGTGTGTGTGTGTGTGTGTGTGTGTGTTTTTTGTGAGTGTGCTGTTTGGGCCCATGCTTCTGAGGTTTGGTGCCAATGCTAGCTCAACAGTGCCATCTGCTGGTAGCATTTTTTGTTTTTCCCTCATTTCAAGGAAATCATGGTTGTTTGGCCTTTTAGTAGTTGTTTGATTTTGTCACTCATTTGGCACATATATACCTATATATATATATATATATATATCTCTACTATCTTTTCTTTCTTTATCCTTCCTTTTTTTTTCATCAATCCTTATTTCTCCCTCCCTTTCTGTCCATCTCCTGTCCTTTGTTTCCAGCTTAATGCCATGCTAACGAATAGCATGGCTAGAGCATTCGGTGTTTCTCCACAAGGCTGACATGGATTGCCTCTACCCCAATCCCCAGCCTTCAGTCGATCTCCCTCCTTATCCCAAACCCTCATTGTGATTGACAGTCAGTTAAACCACTTGGAATCAATGACCATGGCCTTCGTGGACCGCATTTTGAGGAGGGATCCTGCGGACATGGTTCCCTGGGGTGGACATCGTGGGTTGTGGACGCTTGGCCTTTACAGGGAGAGTGCCTCCGGGATCCAGTTTTAACATGGCAGGGGCTGACAGCTGCGGGGTGGGGAGAGGGGAATCACACAATTCTTTGTGTGTGTGAAACGGAGTATTCGTTGTTTAGTTAAAGGCTGATTGATAGAAGCTGGCGAGGTATGTGTGTGTGTAAATTGTGAATATATGTCTATATTTAAACTTGATGAATGCATTTGTATTCTCTCTTGATTTATGTGGATAAAGGAAAAAGCACGTGCACACATTCACAAGAGTTTGTCGAAACGTCCTCTTTTATGGAAGAACCATTGTGTTTCCCAGTTTTTTCGCTGATAATAATGTCGAACGCGTTTCCCACAAAATGAATGCATTTTTCAGCAAGTATCATTTGGACTGTGTGACCCTCATTAAAAACAGCTCCGCCTCAAATTCATCCCATTCCATTGGGTTGTCATCCCCTCACCCCCCCCCCCCCCCCCCCAAAAAAAAACCATTTAACATCTGGTAAACAATCTTGGTCATTTGAACTACAAGCCGCGACACACACACACACACACACACACACACACACACACACACACACACACACACTCTGTTCTGACACTAACTTGCTTACAGTTTGGTTAAACTGAACTGTTGCTTACTTGGAGTTACAATACTCTACGCGGTACATGAACCTGGATGAACCTCAGTTATTTCTCATGTAGCCAATTCCATCATCAAACATCTGGTTTTGGGTTTTGAATTTTGAGGCAATTAGACAATGATGGAAAACATGTAACTATTTATTTTGTTTTTGTTTTTAGTAATTCGATTTCATTTCCTTTTGAGGACAGTTGATTATGCACATTGAGTGTTGGGAACAGTAGACTGGCAGGAAGACAGGTGGAGTTGTCCAGCTTCTCTTCAGGGGGAAAATGTGGGGAGACACGCAGGCACACACAGCAAAAAAACATGGTTTGAGAGGAGGAAAAAGGAGGGATAAAGGAAAAAGAAAATGAAGGGTGCCGGGGTGTGGAGAACCCTAGAAGGACTGAGGGGGAAAAAAGCGGTAATTGGGGTCACTTGAAGATCCGTTGTGGATGCCTTGGGTGCCTCACCATCTCCCCACCCCCCTCCCTACCCTGCAGGACACAACACACACAAAAAATACCAACGGTTGTAGGGAGAGGCAGGTCATTGAATGTGGCAGGTTGAGGAGGTGGGTATTAAAAATTGATTTGTTGTTTTCATATTTTTTGGTCTTTGTTTGGAATATGGTTTGTCTGAAGAATGCTCACTTGTTGTCTTCTCGTGTCTCTCTCTGTCTTGTCCTTGGTGTGTCTCTCTCTCTGAGTAGTGAGGGATTTTCTGTATATACCCTTGCCTTGAGTCTCAAAATTGGGGGTCACTTGAAGATCCGTTTATGGCCCTTGGGTGCCTCCCCATCTCCCCAGCTCCCCCCTCCCTAAACCCCTGCTGTAATGAATAGAATTGGGCCATCATGACTTCCAAATAGCCAACGGTCGTGCGATACCCTCTGTGAATGAGCGCAGTGTGCACCGGCCCCGTGGCTCAGAACCTCAGATGTCCCACTGGTGCACAGGTTCACAGACACCACTCCGTGAGCGCTGGGGAGGCGTGGAGGGCGTGGTGTCAGCAACATCGCTGTGCTCCAGCTTCAGGCTGCACTTCTCTTTGAATGCTTGTTCTTGTTTCTGTTTCCTGCCCTGCACCCCCCCCCCCATCTCCCTCTCTCTGTCTCTGTGTCTCTGTCTCTCTGTCTGTCTCTGTCGTGTGTGTGTGTCTCTCTCTCTGTCTGTCTGTCTCTGTCTCGTGTGTGTGTCTCTCTCTCTGTCTGTCTGTCTCTGTCTCTCTCTGTGTGTGTGTCTCTCATTAGAGATGTCTGTCTGTCTCTGTCTCTCTCTCTCTTGTGTGTGTCCTCTCTGTCTGTCTGTCTCTGTCTCTCTCTCTTGTGTGTGTCTCTCTCTCTGTCTGTCTGTCTCTGTCTCTCTCTCTTGTGTGTGTCTCTCTCTCTGTCTGTCTGTCTCTGTCTGTGTGGGCTCTCTCTCTGTCTGTCTGTCTCTGTCTCTCTCTCTTGTGTGTGTGTCTCTCGTGGGTGTGTATATCTTCCCCCAGCGATGTGAGCCCACATTCCAGGGCCGGCCATTAGAGATGTGGGGCCAGGGCTGGGTCATTAGAGATGTGGGGGCCAGGGCTGGGTCATTAGAGATGTGGGGGCCAGGGCTGGGTCATTAGAGATGTGGGGGCCAGGGCTGGGTCATTAGAGATGTGGGGGCCAGGGCTGGGTCATTAGAGATGTGGGGGCCAGGGCTGGGTCATTAGAGATGTGGGGGCCAGGGCTGGGTCATTAGAGATGTGGGGGCCAGGGCTGGGTCATTAGAGATGTGGGGGCCAGGCTGGGTCAGGGGGTGGGGTCAGAGGGGCTCAAACGGGGGATTGTTCTCCAGGCACACAACACGTTTTTTCTCTGCCCGCTCCGAAGGTCCAGCTGGCATTGGTGACTGGGCACGGTCAGTCTTAGACACACAGTCCAGTCCAGACAATGTGACACACATGTCTTGACAGAAGAAGACACACACCATGACACACACCGTCCCCGTTGACAGAGTCCCGTGACACACACCGTCTTGACACACAGTGTGTCCCCCGACACAAGTGTCCGTCCCCCCGACACACACCGTGACACACAGTCCCGTGACAAAAGTCCCCGTCAGACACACACCGTCCCCCCCCCCCCCCCGACACACAGTCCCCGTGACACACACCCCCCCCCCCGACACACACAGACCCACACACAAACCAGATGACGGCAAGAGGGGCCAGTTTTGTGTAATTCTGCATGTTGGTTGCGTGCGTGTGGGGGCGTATGCGTCATGGTTGTGGTGAGGGTTAGGGTAACCCTATGGAAGTGGAGCTTCGCTCTCTCTAGCGGCCTGGAGGTCAGAGTGAGGAAGAAGGGCGGGCCGCGCTGTCTTCACTCTCTCTAGCGGCCTGGAGGTCAGAGTGAGGAAGAAGGGCGGGCCGCGCTGTCTTCGCTCTCTCTAGCGGCCTGGAGGTCAGAGTGAGGAAGAAGGGCCGCGCTGTCTTCGCTCTCTCTAGCGGCCTGGAGGTCAGAGTGAGGAAGAAGGGGCGGGCCGCGCTGTCTTCACTCTCTCTAGCGGCCTGGAGGTCAGAGTGAGGAAGGGCGGGCCGCGCTGTCTTCGCTCTCTCTAGCGGCCTGGAGGTCAGAGTGAGGAAGAAGGGGGGGGCCGCGCTGTCTTCGCTCTCTCTAGCGGCCTGGAGGTCAGAGTGAGGAAGAAGGGCGGGGCCGCGCTGTCTTCGCTCTCTCTAGCGGCCTGGAGGTCAGAGTGAGGAAGAAGGGCGGGGCCGCGCTGTCTTCGCTCTCTCTAGCGGCCTGGAGGTCAGAGTGAGGAAGAAGGGGCGGGGCCGCGCTGTCTTCGCTCTCTCTAGCGGCCTGGAGGTCAGAGTGAGGAAGAAGGGGCGGGGCCGCGCTGTCTTCGCTCTCTCTAGCGGCCTGGAGGTCAGAGTGAGGAAGAAGGGCGGGCCGCGCTGTCTTCGCTCTCTCTAGCGGCCTGGAGGTCAGAGTGAGGAAGAAGGGGCGGGGCCGCGCTGTCTTCGCTCTCTCTAGCGGCCTGGAGGTCAGAGTGAGGAAGAAGGGCGGGGCCGCGCTGTCTTCGCTCTCTCTAGCGGCCTGGAGGTCAGAGTGAGGAAGAAGGGCGGGCCGCGCTGTCTTCGCTCTCTCTAGCGGCCTGGAGGTCAGAGTGAGGAAGAAGGGGGGGGCCGCGCTGTCTTCGCTCTCTCTAGCGGCCTGGAGGTCAGAGTGAGGAAGAAGGGCCGCGCTGTCTTCGCTCTCTCTAGCGGCCTGGAGGTCAGAGTGAGGAAGAAGGGCGGGCCGCGCTGTCTTCGCTCTCTCTAGCGGCCTGGAGGTCAGAGTGAGGAAGAAGGGCGGGGCCGCGCTGTCTTCGCTCTCTCTAGCGGCCTGGAGGTCAGAGTGAGGAAGAAGGGCGGGCCGCGCTGTCTTCGCTCTCTCTAGCGGCCTGGAGGTCAGAGTGAGGAAGAAGGGCGGGGGCCGCGCTGTCTTCGCTCTCTCTAGCGGCCTGGAGGTCAGAGTGAGGAAGAAGGGCGGGGCCGCGCTGTCTTCGCTCTCTCTAGCGGCCTGGAGGTCAGAGTGAGGAAGAAGGGGGGGCCGCGCTGTCTTCGCTCTCTCTAGCGGCCTGGAGGTCAGAGTGAGGAAGAAGGGGCGGGCCGCGCTGTCTTCGCTCTCTCTAGCGGCCTGGAGGTCAGAGTGAGGAAGAAGGGCCGCGCTGTCTTCGCTCTCTCTAGCGGCCTGGAGGTCAGAGTGAGGAAGAAGGGCGGGCCGCGCTGTCTTCGCTCTCTCTAGCGGCCTGGAGGTCAGAGTGAGGAAGAAGGGCCGCGCTGTCTTCGCTCTCTCTAGCGGCCTGGAGGTCAGAGTGAGGAAGAAGGGCGGGGCCGCGCTGTCTTCGCTCTCTCTAGCGGCCTGGAGGTCAGAGTGAGGAAGAAGGGCCGCGCTGTCTTCGCTCTCTCTAGCGGCCTGGAGGTCAGAGTGAGGAAGAAGGGGCGGGCCGCGCTGTCTTCGCTCTCTCTAGCGGCCTGGAGGTCAGAGTGAGGAAGAAGGGGGGGCCGCGCTGTCTTCGCTCTCTCTAGCGGCCTGGAGGTCAGAGTGAGGAAGAAGGGGCGGGGCCGCGCTGTCTTCGCTCTCTCTAGCGGCCTGGAGGTCAGAGTGAGGAAGAAGGGCCGCGCTGTCTTCGCTCTCTCTAGCGGCCTGGAGGTCAGAGTGAGGAAGAAGGGCCGCGCTGTCTTCACTCTCTCTAGCGGCCTGGAGGTCAGAGTGAGGAAGAAGGGCGGGGCCGCGCTGTCTTCGCTCTCTCTAGCGGCCTGGAGGTCAGAGTGAGGAAGAAGGGGCGGGCCGCGCTGTCTTCGCTCTCTCTAGCGGCCTGGAGGTCAGAGTGAGGAAAAAGGGCCGCGCTGTCTTCGCTCTCTCTAGCGGCCTGGAGGTCAGAGTGAGGAAGAAGGGCGGGCCGCGCTGTCTTCGCTCTCTAGCGGCCTGGAGGTCAGAGTGAGGAAGAAGGGCCGCGCTGTCTTCGCTCTCTCTAGCGGCCTGGAGGTCAGAGTGAGGAAGAAGGGCCCGCGCTGTCTTCGCTCTCTCTAGCGGCCTGGAGGTCAGAGTGAGGAAGAAGGGCCGCGCTGTCTTCGCTCTCTCTAGCGGCCTGGAGGTCAGAGTGAGGAAGAAGGGCGGGCCGCGCTGTCTTCGCTCTCTCTAGCGGCCTGGAGGTCAGAGTGAGGAAGAAGGGCGGGCCGCGCTGTCTTGCGTACCTGAGGCGGTGAGTGGGCGGGTTTCGAGGGGAGCGGCTGAGTGGCGGGGATTCTTCCGCTGGTTTTTTGAACTGTTGAGATGTTTGAAAGCTTCTATGTGCTGTTTTGTGTGTTTGTGTGTTTGTGTGCGTGTGTGTGTGTGCGCGTGCGCATGCAGTTCTCTCCGCTTTACCACATCGCTAAGGAATTTGGCGAGGGCGACTGAAACGGGTCGACTGCGGGTAGTTTGGTACGTTTGGTAGTAATGGTCGTGGTGTTTTTGCTGTCACATCGCCACTAATGACAGCCTTTCAGCGATTTGATTTCTGCTGTCACTTTTCCTTTCTGCATTCTGTTCTCTTGGTTTTTTTGCGTCGGTTGCTCTACCGTTGCTTCCCATTCGTCTACAGAGTACTATTTATCACCAAACGTCATTCCTTTTCTACGTCG
>JACYXH010000251.1:10000-19968 GCA_026745465.1 Lota lota
GAACAATGCAAAACAAATAATTAACCAAACTGTTAATCGCTGTTTGAAATGTGCAATGTCCATGTTTTGAACATTGCTGTTTTGATCATTTGTTTTTGTTGTTTTTTTTATGGCAGCTAACATAATGTGAAATGGGTAATAGTGTATATCATACCTATCACTCTATTCATTATGTATGCTTAGCTACATGCTAAGCATGGCTAGGCTATGAATGTAACCGCGGCCCGTCTCTCTCTCTCTCTCTCTCTTTCTCCATCTCCCTGTCTCTCCCTCTCTCTCTCTCTTTCTCCATCTCCCTGTCTCTCCCTCTCTCTCTTGGCCAGTCTCGTGAGCAGTCGGACGACGAGCAGTCAGAGGACTCTGTGAAGTTCAAGCGGCTCCACAAGCTGGTCAACTCCACGCGCCGTGTCCGCAAGAAGCTCATCAAGGTGGATGAGAGCAAGAGGCGTGGCTCCGAAGGTCAGCCACTCACTCAGTCTGTCTCTCTGTCCATCCGTCTACATTGACAGGTTCCTGACACACACCCAGTACTTTCATGCAGCCTATTTATGTTTTGTTCATTCTTTTTTTTCCTTTTTAGATTCTCTGAGTCTGGAGGCGTCGCCGACGTGCGTGGACAACGCTGCCCTGTACACGGGGGTCCTGAAGAAGCCCCCGCTGCCCCAGGACGCCTCCCTGCCCTCCCTGGCCCAGGACCAGCTGTCCCTGGACGGGGACACGGACAGCCTGACCACCTCCCCGTCCTCCAGCAGCCTGGACAACTGGTCGGGACACAAGCTGGTCAAGACCTTCAGCAAGTCCTGCAGCGCCCACGGCCTCATCCGGCCGCCCACGCCTCATCCGGCCCCCTGCAGCGAGTCCCCGCTCGCGGCCCCCGCGCCGCGGCGGTGGGGGGGGGCTCTCGGGGCGGTGGGCACAGGCGGCTATCTCTCTCCTGGAACTGGACGGCTGCGGCCTGGACGGGGAGGGCAAGCTGCTGGCCCGCGTCCTCGCTGACGGGGAGATGCGGAAGGCGCTGAGCTCCATCCACGGGGTAAACACCAACACCACCAACGACGCCTCTACCTATGGCCAAACCCCATGCCCCAACCCACCACCTCCACTCGTCCTCGCCGAACAGCCACCAGCAGCCCCCAAAGCAGGGCCACCACCTCACGCCACCACCACACCAACACCACCACACACCACCACCAACACCACCACCACCACCACCGGCGGCGGCGGCTGGACCCACCGCAAAACCGGACCCCAACTACTCCTACTCCACCAAACACCTGCTGTACCAGCGCTCGCGCCACGCCAAGCCGCCCGCCTCGCCGCTGACGGCCGCGCCTGCCTCCCCGGCCTTCTGCGGCGGGGCAAAGGCGAAGGGCTCCGGGGGCGGCGGCGGTCGGGCGGCGGCGGTGGGGGGTGTGGGACATGGGGCTTCCCCTCCCGCAGGCTGCGCGGGCGCACGGCGGTGAGCGAGCTCAACATCACGTACGTGGTGGAGCGCAGCCTGTACGGCCACCTCAACTGGGCGCAGCTGGTGCGCCCCGTCACCCTCAGTCGCACCGAGCGCCGCTGTCTGCTGGAGGAAGACCGCGAGGCGGACAGGAAGTGGGCGGCCAGTGTAGACCGCTGCACCAAGCGTGTGCTCTTGCGCATCCAGCAGAAGTCTGTGAGTTTAGCCGTCGGGGTTGGAGGGGTCGGGGGGTGCTAAAGTAGACCCAGCCTCCCCCCTCCGCCCATCGTCGTGTCAGCCGTGATGGTGAGGGGGTATCTGTGTTCTTAAAAGTTGCAGAATAGCTCACCAGCCAACCTGGTCTTGAATGGAAGGGAATGTCCTACCATTGGGTAGGGGTTATTTGTATATGGAAGACTAGTTTTTAGGGCCATTCATTATAATAAAAAACCAGTGTATTTATGATGGCTTTCCCTCGAAACCCGATCCTATAATGACTTACCTCTATGGGAAATTTGTTGTGATCCTTTCACTACCCAATAATGATATGGGATTCAGTTTTGCAATGGTGCACTCAAGGAAGTTTATTAGGAAGAGCTATTATGACGTATTTGAAAGGTTAGTCCTATTGAGCACACAGATTAACACCTGGGTAATACATTCGACATATATTGAATTCATATTCTAGATCTAAACTGTAGATCCCATTACAGCACAAAATGTATTGGTGGACTAGGGGCGGAGTAGCATTTCGTAAAAGCTAGTTAGCTATTATGCTACTCTAATAGTGTTACTGTATTGACCTCAACATCCTGCAACATGTTGAGAAGTAGCAACAGGCACACATTAACTTAAACTGTGCATAACAAGGTAACATAGACATACATTGTCATAGTGGAGCTATTCTGCAGCTTTAATGAAGCCTGACCCCCCCCCCCCCCCCCCCCCAAATCTGTGGTGGTGAACTCGCCAGATCACACTCATTCAACCGTATTTTTTAATACACCCTTTTTGAGTTGCGTTGATGCTTTGTGAGACTTTTTTTCGTGTGCTTGTTTTTTTGTAGTTGCTAGTATCTCTCGTTTTTCTTTATCGTCGACTTCTCGATTTTTGTTGTTCTTGTACTTCTTCCGGATGAGGCCATTCCATTGACCATCCCTTTCATTCAAGAGTATTCTTTTTATTTTGGGACATTTCTACAAAACGTCTTCTCTCATCACTGTGGTGTTTTCACTTCGACCTCATCTGTGATGAACACGGACAGTAAAAGTGAATGACCGTGATCGTGGACTTTAAATGGCTGCCCGCATTTTTAAAGGGCAAATTACACCACAAAAAAAATTGCCCTGTTTCATTTCTTGGTTGGACACGCCGCACCTGCGATGGCCTGGCTGTGGTTGTAAAGCTGCACATGTTTGTGTACCGCCTCCATCTTCAGCTTTGATTCCACTGAGTGAATATTCTTTTTTCACACAAAGTTTTCAACGTGAATCTGAGGAATCCCCGAGATGCCTTTGTCTCCCTATACTCAACACCACAGCCCCACTCTAGTCGTTATCATGCTGCGATTCATCCCGAAGGGTTGGCCCAACCACCCGTTAAACAGCAAATCATTACAAAATGATTTGCCACATGACAACATGACACATGGTAACCGCGCCTTGAGTCATCCCGTGTTGGCGTCAAGTACTCTGCAACTCTCAATAGTCGTACATCATGCACAACGCTGGTTTGGATTGTCCAGAAAGCATACTCCCATCATCGACATAACCACGCAGTCACTCACAAACATGGGGGAAAAAAACACTCAAGTGCATTACTTTGTGTGACATCTTACTTGGCCGTCCATGATACCAAATGAGACCTCATACCACTGTGTCCTATACAAATTCTGCCCCCGCCGCCCAACTCCACCACCCACACCATGTATACCCATAAGCATAAATCCAAACTGCTTCCAGCGTTGTGTCAAAGCATGAGTCACGTTTCTGCATCCCGCTCGATGGGCCAGGGGGGGGTGGGGCTTGGGGCTGGATGCGATTCCTGCGTTGGTCTCCCCTGCTAAACCACTTTCTTGTTCTCCCCCATCCACCCAACCCCACCCCTTTCCTCTTTCCTCTTTTTTTCCAACCCCTTCCACCCCGTCAGTGGACCTGTAGTTTCAGAGGATTCGACCTGTCCAACCGATCCCTCCATGTGGTCAGTGCGGGCTCTGAGGCCAATGTGAGTACAAAACAAGCGCTCCTTTACAATTCTCTCCAACTTCGATGAAAAACCGAAACACATTTTCAGTCAGGCTCTTATATTCTGGCTGCGGCGAGAGGGAGGTAGAGCGGGTTGTCTGGCAACCGCAAAGGTTGCTGGTTCGATCCCCGGCTCCCCCTAGCCGAGTTTCAAGGTGTCCCTGTGCAAGACACCTCACCCTAGCTGCTCCCAACGAGCGGGCTTCTCATCATCATCGTCATCTCCTCCTCCTCCTCCTCCTCCCACTCCTCTCTGCAGAGTAAAGAACAGGAGGCCATCTACCGGGAGGTGGTCAAGTCCCCCACCACATCCCGCATCTCGCTAGGCAGGAAGGTCAAGTCGGTGAAGGAGACCATGAGGAAGCGCATGTCCAAGAAGTACAGCGACTCCCTCTCTGAGCAGGTTGGACGACACACACCAACGCACGCACGCATGCACAAGCACACACACAAACAAACACTAAGGCTTTTGGTGCTCACATTGAAACATACCATCACCCAAATCACTGAATTGTTCATTTGTTGTACGTTTGAAGTGGCCAACGTTTGGGGAGTAGACAACGAAGTGAGAACACAAAGCAAAACCGACCGCACCATGTTAACACCAACAATGGTTGCTGGGTCCATCGCCCAGCAATGTTCCAAGCCTTGTCTTTTGCAGACATTTTACAAGATGTTTTGTCGCTAATACGCTCTGTGTGTGTGTGTGTGTATGCAGGCACTTTGCAGCCTGTGAGGGGATGGGTGGGTGGATGAGTGGGTTAGTGTTTGTGTTGGTTACAGGATGAAAAACATCAGGGCATTCGCATACGAAGGAGTTCTGTGTGTAGCACACACACACACACACACACACACACACACACACACTAACATTTCTCAGCTGTCCTTGCTTTGGACTTGCTTTAGAGTTTAGGGTGGAGTGTGTTGAACGCTGAGGTCATGAAATGATGGAAGTCCCCCCGGACATACTTAATTAAGGTTAAAAGTGTGTGGGTATGTGTGCATGCACGGCTGAGTATCCACATGGGTTTTGGTATAGTGAGTGTAGTGGAGCCTGTGCTGTTGCTCCGTGCCGGGGTGTCTTTCTGAAGAGGGCTTAACCCATACAGAGGTCCCCCTTCACAGTGAGACTGCAGCTGTCCGTTGCGGTGGTCCTCCTCACGCCGTGACCCAGATACTGCAGTGGGAGTCACAGAGCTGTTGCTTGAATGGGAACGCGAACCAGTGGGAATTTCCACGTCACTCTGTGGCCACGCCGATGACGATCATTAACAACAGTGGCACCTGGTGGTGAACTATAAATCTGCCAGGATGAGGGAGAAGTCGATGTTTCATGTCATAAAAGTCAGTGTTACTAAATGTATATCCATACTGATGTTTTCTTTTTTTGATTTTCACCCCAATTTTCCTCCCCAACCTTTATCCTCCTATCTGTCTTCCTGTCCTCCATCCCCTACCCTCTATCCTCCTACCTGTCTTCCTGTCCTCCATCCCCTACCCTCTATCCTCCTATCTGTCTTCCTGTCCTCCATCCCCTACCCTCTATCCTCCTACCTGTCTTCCTGTCCTCCATCCCCTACCCTCTATCCTCCTATCTGTCTTCCTGTCCTCTATCCCCTACCCTCTATCCTCCTATCTGTCTTCCTGTCCTCCATCCCCTACCCTCTATCCTCCTATCTGTCTTCCTGTCCTCCATCCCCTACCCTCTATCCTCCTACCTGTCTTCCTGTCCTCCATCCCCTACCCTCTATCCTCCTACCTGTCTTCCTGTCCTCCATCCCCTACCCTCTATCCTCCTATCTGTCTTCCTGTCCTCCATCCCCTACCCTCTATCCTCCTATCTGTCTTCCTGTCCTCCATCCCCTACCCTCTATCCTCCTATCTGTCTTCCTGTCCTCCATCCCCTACCCTCTATCCTCCTATCTGTCTTCCTGTCCTCCATCCCCTACCCTCTATCCTCCTGTCTGTCTTCCTGTCCTCCATCCCCTACCCTCTATCCTCCTGTCTGTCTTCCTGTCCTCCATCCCCTACCCTCTATCCTCCTACCTGTCTTCCTGTCCTCCATCCCCTACCCTCTATCCTCCTGTCTGTCTTCCTGTCCTCCATCCCCTACCCTCTATCCTCCTATCTGTCTTCCTGTCCTCCATCCCCTACCCTCTATCCTCCTATCTGTCCTCCATCCCCCCGACTCCCTGGAGAAGCCCAAGCTGAAGGCCGGTGGCTCGGTGGAGAGCCTCCGCAGCTCCCTCAGCGGCCAGAGCTCCACGAGTGAGTCTACAGTTTGGTTTTTAAATGCCATTTGAATATAGAATACGACCACCGCCATATGAACGCTGACCCAAATACACATGGAGCAATAGTGTTTAGCAAATAATGTGGAATATTAAATATTTGATTCTGAGCGAGAAAGAAATCACAGTAGATATTACAGCATGATTTCTGCCATAATTGACCACGCCCTGATATCCAGTTTTAATTGGAAATACATCATAATCATTATAGCAAGAACATTGTTTCAATTGTTGCAAGTGTTTTGAACCAAGTGTGTTATGCTAGCTGATTTGAGCAGAATACAACAACAGAACACCAGGTGGAGCTCTTATCCCTCCCCCCTACAAAATGCCCTGGCAACAGATTGTTTCCCGGCCACAAAAACTGTGCTGAGTCTGACTTCCTGTTTGAGTATATTTTGGAACGAGAGAGCGAGAGAGAGAGAGAGACATCCTGTCACTTAATCAGGGTATTTCCACCACGGCTCTGGAGCTGAAGAGAACTCAGACAGACACACGAGTGAATGAGATGAAATGATGCCGCACGTTGACCCCAGATCAGAAGAAATATAAACAGATATTGAATTTGAACACAGGAGGAAGTTGACATCTCAAAACCGCCTCTGCACATCCCCATTATAGAATACAAAGGCCCGTTACATGTGGTTGAACCAATGGTACGTGTGGGATTTTATCGACTGACAAAATGAGGGTTTTACAAGTAGAGGACTAAACATTGGGCTTCTTTCAGTTCAAATAATTCCATGAAAAAGAATATCATTTGGTGTGTGTTTCCGTGCAGGCGGCCAGACGGTCAGCACCACCGACTCGTCCGCCAGCAGCAACCGAGAGAGCGTCAAGTCGGAGGGCGGGGACGACGAGGAGCCGCCCTACACGGGGCCCTTCTGTGGGCGCGCCCGCGTCCACACAGACTTCATCCCCAGCCCCTACGACTCTGACTCCCTCAAACTCAAGGTACCAAGAAGGAAAAATACAAATAAAACACGCTTCCTTGCCACATCGCCGGCTCGGTCGCGTCACACACACACGCGTGACTGGAATGGGTGAAGCGTGCGCGGTGTCGACCTTCTCACTACGAAGTGACTGTGGGTCAAAAGCCCGTCCACCTAGAGTTCAACCAACCCAGGGAGGGGTTGGATCTGTGACGAAAAAAGGCGAGGAATTCTAAGACGTACGACGTCGTCACGAGTGGCGAACGTTATTTTTGTTTTGAACAGCAAATGTAAACTACTGAAAAGGAGAACCCCACTTTTACAACATTACAACATTCTAATCGCCCGACTGTCCTCCTGTTTAATCTCTTATTTCAACAACAAAGGGTCATATTTGAAACGACACATTGTGAACACAAAGTACCTTGGAACTTCCTGTTTGTCGTGCGTGTGAAAACAGTGTCCTGCCGTTGCTCACCGTTGTGGCGGTGGTTTGTCCCGTGCAGCGCGGGGACGTCATCGACGTCATCAGCAAGCCGCCCATGGGCACCTGGATGGGCCTGCTCAACAACAAGGTGGGCACCTTCAAGTTCATCTACGTGGACGTGCTGGGCGATGAGGAGGAGGAGGAGAAGCCTAAGAGGCCCGTGAGGAGGAGGAGGAGGAGGAGGAAGGGCCGGCCGCCCAAGCCCACCTCCGTGGAGGAGCTGTTGGACCGCATCAACCTCAAGGTAGGGGGCCTGGAGCCTGGAGCCTGGTCTACACTGGCTGGGAGACACTGGTGGACCTTTGGGTTACGGCTACCTTACTTCCTTGTGTATGGTTGGAGTTAAAGAGGAACATATACTGTTTGACGGTGGACAACATTATGACACATTATAATTGTATGTAATCAAGACATTTGGAAAACGTCAATGTTTGTATAAATGTGGCTTGAGAAGCCCTTTGAGACCGCAGCGGGGATTAGGGGCTATGCAAGTAAAATCCATTTGAATGGACTTGACTCAACAAAATATAAGAAACTATGAAATATATTAAAAGATGCAATGAGATATTTCTTGACTCTTTAGAAGTTGTTTTGTGGATACACACCCACACATTTCGGCCCCCCCCAAACCAGTGACTGCATCTTTTTAACTAAACCTTCACCTAGCTTAGTTCTTCATAACCCCTCACCACTGCAGAGATAATAAGGCTAAACATCCGCGATTCCTTACTCACAGACTCACAAGTCGGTGGTTCTGAACCCAAACCTTGGACCTTGCGGGCTCTTGGCCTGGAGGATTAAAAGGCCCAAGCGGTCTGCAACACCCTCAGTGTATTAAGGCTGAGCCGCAGAGTTAGCGTTGGGCGTTGTGTAAGGAACCAAACACATCCCTTTCTGAGGGACTCCGGTCCTCCCCAGAGACGGTGTAAGGTTAGCTTCAAAGCGCTAATTCAATGCTAAATCAGCCCAGAGGAAAGGCCCTGCCTGTACAAGTAGCTTCTGTAGTTGTTACGTTAACCTAAAACGTTTCTCGGCGGCCATTTTTTTGGCAGGTTGCTAAGTAGCCACTTCATGAGCTCTACATCAGTGTGGAAAAACATTACAACAAATTATTCCAAACGTGTATGGCTCTGCAAAAAAGCTATAAACTAAAACCATAAAACTAATATTTAGCCTTCACAGCCTCACAGTGTTCAGTAATTGACTTATTTTTCAACCACACCTCCCCACGGCTTTGACTCCAGCGATGACCATGAACTGCTTATCTTGGCAAATGCAAGCATTTTGGTCTGATTTGGCCGATGTGGTTTTTATTCCCCTTCTGTTGAAGCTCTGCGATGTGTTTGGCCGTCACGCTGGCCCAAAAAGCTAAAAGATGGTGCGTGGGACAAAGAGTTGAATGCTTTTTGTGTTTGTGTGCACGTTGGCGGTCCTTTGTTTGGTTTCTTTTCCCAAACGAAAGGGAGAGTAGAGGTGTGCTTGTTCTCCTCGGGACAACAGTGTTTGCAGAGTTGTAATTGATGGCCGTTTTATGCTGACAGTGTGTGTGTGTATTCCTGCTTCTAAACTGCAGGGGTGTAAAGCTGCAATGCTCTTTGTCTCTCATTCTCTCTGTCCTCTCCCTCTCCTCCCTCCCTCCCTCCCTCCCTCCCTCCCTCCCTCCCTCCCTCCCTCCCTCCCTCCCTCCCTCCTGTCTGATAGTGCATCTTCCCAACCAGATAAGATGGGTTTTAATGATAGTATCAGACAGTCGATTCAGTGACACAAACAGACCCAAAGGCACCGTGAGACATTTATACATCCGTAACCTTGTTTTGTTTTTGTTGTGTAGTTTCTAATTTGGAGATACAACTGCGGTGGGGGAGAAATCTCTGTGTCGTGTGGGTGTGTCCCTTCTTCTTTAATGTTTCAAGATGATGGCTTTGATAGCCCCCGGCTGCGCCCTCTTACGCCTTAGTTTCCATCATTATGTCTTGCTTCTATTTTAAGTCCCCTCTTTTTTGTTTGTTGTTGTTGTGCTCCCACCCAACATGTAATGGCTATGATCAAAGTTGACTCCCCTCCGCTGCCCACGTGTCTTTGATGCCCAACCTCCTCGGATGTTGGACAAATGTCAGCAGAGCAGAAATGTAGGACGTCCAAGTCTGTTGACTGTGAAGGAAGTCCCGTAATGTTGACGTTGACCCTGTTTGAAGACTAGCTTTTCTACATCACTGGTAGATTGTGACCCCCGCTGATGTGAAACCGAGGTACACTACGGAGCACCATCGCAATTGGACTATCTAATAATGGTAGCCTAATTAAATATATTTATGGTGGGTCTCCCTTTTAAAAACGGTATTTTACATTCCAAGTAAATTGCATAGCATGATCAAATCAAAGTCGAACTTAAAACCCCAAAATACAAACTTAATTTAAATACAAAAATACAAACACTGAAAAAATGCTGACGTTTTGTAAATCTATGAGATATTTTCTTCTGTATTTGTGTGTGTGTGTGTGTGTGTGTGTGTGTGTGTGATCCTGTGTCTGTAGGTGTGTGCATCACAAACAAACACATGTATTTATTTG
>JACYXH010000252.1:0-37500 GCA_026745465.1 Lota lota
TTTTTTTTGCTTTGTGTTCTCACTTCATTGTCTACTCCCCAAACGTTGGCCACTTCAAACGTACAACAAATGAACAATTCAGTGATTTGGGTGATCGTATGTTTCAATGTGAGCACCAAAAGCCTGTGTGCTTGTGCATGCATGCGTGCGTTGGTGTGTCGTCCAACCTGCTCAGAGAGGGAGTTGCTGTACTTCTTGGACATGCGCTTCCTCATGGTCTCCTTCACCGACTTGACCTTCCTGCCTAGCGAGATGCGGGATGTGGTGGGGGACTTGACTACCTCCCGGTAGATGGCCTCCTGTTCTTTACTCTGCAGAGAGGAGTGGGAGGAGATGACGATGATGATGAGAAGCCCGCTCGTTGGGAGCAGTTAGGGTGAGGTGTCTTGCTCAGGGACACCTTGAAACTCGGCTAGGGGGAGCCGGGGATCGAACCAGCAACCTTTGCGGTTGCCAGACAACCCGCTCTACCTCCCTCTCGCCGCAGCCAGAATATAAGAGCCTGACTGAAAATGTGTTTCGGTTTTTCATCGAAGTTGGAGAGAATTGTAAAGGAGCGCTTGTTTTGTACTCACATTGGCCTCAGAGCCCGCACTGACCACATGGAGGGATCGGTTGGACAGGTCGAATCCTCCGAAACTACAGGTCCTCTGACGGGGTGGAAGGGGTTGGAAAAAAAAGAGGAAAGAGGAAAGGGGTGGGGTTGGGTGGATGGGATGGGGGAGAACAAGAAAGTGGTTTAGCAGGGGAGACCAACGCAGGAATCGCATCCAGCCCCAAGCCCCACCCCCCCTGGCCCATCGAGCGGGATGCAGAAACGTGACTCATGCTTTGACACAACGCTGGAAGCAGTTTGGATTTATGCTTATGGGTATACATGGTGTGGGTGGTGGAGTTGGGGCGGGGGCAGAATTTGTATAGGACACAGTGGTATGAGGTCTCATTTGGTATCATTGACGGCCAAGTAAGATGTAACACAAAGTAATGCACTTGAGTGTTTTTTTTTCCCATGTTTGTGAGTGACTGCGTGGTTATGTCGATGATGGAGAGTATGCTTTCTGGACAATCCAAACCAGCGTTCTGCATGATGTACGACTATTGAGAGTTGCAGAGTACTTGACGCCAACATGGGATGACTCAAGGCGCGGTTACCATGTGTCATGTTGTCATGTGGCAAAGTTAATGGTTTTGTAATGATTTGCTGTTTAACGGGTGGTTGGGCCAACCCTTCGGGATGAATCGCAGCATAATAACGACTAGAGTGTGGCTGTGGTGTTGAGTATAGGGAGACAAAGGCATCTTGGGGATTCCTCAGATTCACGTTGAAAGCTTCGTGTGAAAAAAGAATATTCACTCAGTGGAATCAAAGCTGAAGATGGAGGCGGTACACAAACATGTGCAGCTTTACAACCACAGCCAGGCCATTGCAGGTGCGGCGTGTCCAACCAAAGAAATGAAACAGGGCAATTTTTTTTGTGGTGTAATTTGCCCTTTAAAAATGCGGGCAGCCATTTAAAGTCCACGATCACGGTCATTCACTTTTACTGTCCATGTTCATCACAGATGAGGTCGAAGTGAAAACACCACAGTGCTTAGATGAGAGAAGACGTTCTGTAGAAATGTCCCAAAATAAAAAGAATACTCTTGAATGAAAGGGATGGTCAATGGAATGGCCATGCATCCGGAAGAAGTACAAGAACAACAAAAATCGAGAGGTCGACGATAAAGAAAAACGAGAGATACTAGCAACTACAAAAAAACAAGCACACGAAAAAAAGTCTCACAAAGCATCAACGCAACTCAAAAAGGGTGTAAAAATACGGTTGAATGAGTGTGATCTGGCGAGTTCACCACCACAGATTTGGGGGGGGGGGTCAGGCTTCATTAAAGCTGCAGAATAGCTCCACTATGACTATGTATGTCTATGTTACCTTGTTATGCACAGTTTAAGTTAATGTGTGCCTCAAACTCATTTTGCTGTTGCTACTTCTCAACATGTTGCAGGTCAATACAGCAACACTATTAGAGTAGCATAATAGCTAACTAGCTTTAACGAAATGCTACTCCGCCCCTAATCCACCAATACATTTTGTGCTGTAATGGGATCTACAGTTTAGATCTAGAATATGAATTCAATATATGTCGAATGTATTAGTGTAATAAGAAGACTTAATGTCTTCATATTACATATTACTCTGGGAAATGCACGTCCGTCCACCCAGGTGTTAATCTGTGTGCTCAATAGGACTAACCTTTCAAATACGTCATAATAGCTCTTCCTAATAAACTTCCTTGAGTGCACCATTGCAAAACTGAATCCCATATCATTATTGAGTAGTGAAAGGATCACAACAAATTTCCCATAGATTTTAAGTCATTATAGGATCGGGTTTCGAGGGAAAGCCATCATAAATACACTGGTTTTTTTATTATAATGAATGGCCCTAAAAACTAGTCTTCCATATACAAATAACCCCTACCCAATGGTAGGACATTCCCTTCCATTCAAGACCAGGCTGGCTGGTGAGCTATTCTGCAACTTTTAAGAACACAGATACCCCCTCACCATCACGGCTGACACGACGATGGGCGGAGGGGGGAGGCTGGGTCTACTTTAGCACCCCCCGACCCCTCCAACCCCGACGGCTAAACTCACAGACTTCTGCTGGATGCGCAAGAGCACACGCTTGGTGCAGCGGTCTACACTGGCCGCCCACTTCCTGTCCGCCTCGCGGTCTTCCTCCAGCAGACAGCGGCGCTCGGTGCGACTGAGGGTGACGGGGCGCACCAGCTGCGCCCAGTTGAGGTGGCCGTACAGGCTGCGCTCCACCACGTACGTGATGTTGAGCTCGCTCACCGCCGTGCGCCCGCGCAGCCTGCGGGAGGGGAAGCCCCATGTCCCACACCCCCCACCGCCGCCGCCGCCGCCGCCCCCGGAGCCCTTCGCCTTTGCCCCGCCGCAGAAGGCCGGGGAGGCAGGCGCGGCCGTCAGCGGCGAGGCGGGCGGCTTGGCGTGGCGCGAGCGCTGGTACAGCAGGTGTTTGGTGGAGTAGGAGTAGTTGGGGTCCGGTTTGCGGTGGGTCCAGCCGCCGCCGCCGTGGTGGTGGTGGTGGTGGTGGTGTTGGTGGTGGTGTTGGTGGCGGCCGACCGTGAGGTGTTTGGCGGGGCTGCCCTGCTGGCTGTCGGCGTCCAGCGAGAGCAGGAGGCGGGACTGGTTGTGGGGTTTGGGGCGGGGCTTGGTGAGACCATAGAAGGCGTAGAGGCTCTCGTTGGTGTTGCCGTGGTTACTTACCCCGTGGGAGATGGAGCTCAGCGCCTTCCGCATCTCCCCGTCAGCGGAGGAGCGGGCCAGCAGCTTGCCCTCCTCGTCCAGGCCGCAGCCGTCCAGTTCCGAGACGGAGGAGCCGCTGCCCACCACCGCCGCGATGGAGCCCCCGGGGCCCGGCGCGGGGGGGGCCGCCGACGCGGGGCCTCGCTTGGGGGGCCGGATGAGGGATGAGGCCGTGGGCGCTGGAGGACTTGCTGAAGGTCTTGACCAGCTTGTGTCCCGACCAGTTGTCCAGGCTGCTGGAGGACGGGGAGGTGGTCAGGCTGTCCGTGTCCCCGTCCAGGGACAGCTGGTCCTGGGCCAGGGAGGGCAGGGAGGCGTCCTGGGGCAGCGGGGGCTTCTTCAGGACCCCCGTGTACAGGGCAGCGTTGTCCACGCACGTCGGCGACGCCTCCAGACTCAGAGAATCTAAAAAGGAAAAAAAGAATGATGAACAAACATAAATAGGCTGCATGAAAGTACTGGGTGTGTGTCAGGAACCTGTCAATGTAGACGGATGGACAGAGAGACAGACTGAGTGAGTGGCTGACCTTCGGAGCCACGCCTCTTGCTCTCATCCACCTTGATGAGCTTCTTGCGGACACGGCGCGTGGAGTTGACCAGCTTGTGGAGCCGCTTGAACTTCACAGAGTCCTCTGACTGCTCGTCGTCCGACTGCTCACGAGACTGGCCAAGAGAGAGAGGGAGAGACAGAGAGATGGAGAAAGAGAGAGAGAGAGAGAGAGAGACGGGCCGCGGTTACATTCATAGCCTAGCCATGCTTAGCATGTAGCTAAGCATACATAATGAATAGAGTGATAGGTATGATATACACTATTACCCATTTCACATTATGTTAGCTGCCATAAAAAACAACAAAAAACAAATGATCAAAACAGCAATGTTCAAAACATGGACATTGCACATTTCAAACACTGATTAACAGTTTGGTTAATTATTTGTTTTGCATTGTTCAGCATTCACGTTTCTGGTCAAAAGCAAGCATCGGCAAACAGCATCATAGTAAGTTGCTCTAACTGAACTGAAAGTGGCGTGATGGTGTTAGAGTGAAGGTGAAGGTGGAAGGTGGATGGGGGTGGATGGGGTGGATGGGGGTGGATGATTGATGGATGGCATGGATGGCATGCCCCAGGCGATGGGGTGGGACGGAGGCTCGTTTTGAGGCAGCGTGTCGCGCAGGTTAGTGAGGTGACAAAACGACGGCGAAGACACACACACACTGTGATGACAATAATGAAAACAAAGACACAACAAACATTGGGCGACATGATGGGAGACGTACGGCACAATCGTGAGCGGGTTGTGCCTCAAGATGAACCCACGGCGCACCATGTTGACAACCGCTTTTAATAGCGGGGAATGATGGAACACCGTTTGTTTTCTCTCCCTTTCAATCTCTCTGTCCCTCTCCCTTAGTCAGAGTTGCGGTGGAGTGGAAAGAATGATGTCTCTCCCACAGCACACACACACGCACTGGAGTTGTCATGTGATAATGATGAGCGTAATGATGAGTTGAGTTCTGGCAGCCCCGCTGAGGACGGCGGTGGCGGGAGTCGGAACTCTGGAACCCAAACAAGTCATCGTCATTTCTGTTTCTGACCCCCCACCCCCACACACCGTTTCTGGTTTCCAGGGAAACGCAGGGTTTGGTTTTTCCGCATGGCAGGACCCCTCGCCAAGGTCCAGTAAACCGCTCGCAAACTCGGGCAGATTCTCTCTTCACTTACACACACCTCCTACCTCTCTCACACACACTAAATCCTACCCTCCTTTGATTTAGAGCAAACAGACTTAAAGCTCCCAGGGGTGTGTGTGTGTGTGTGTGTGTGTGTGTGTGTGTGTGTGTGTGTGTGTGTGTGTGTGTGTGTGTGTGTGTGTGTGTGTGTGTGTGTGTGTGTGTGTGTGTGTGTGTGTGTGTGTGTGTGTGTGTGTGTGTGTGTGTCGTCAGGCAGGAACAGGAATTGACCCACCAATCAACTCGTTGTCCTACTCCTGCACCGCATCGATTAAGGGGAGCTTACTCTACACTTTCCCTTCCTCAGCAGAGCGAGCAGACCATCGCATGAGGTCAACCAATCATCTGCTTTTGGTTTCCACCGGCCTTGTCTGCGGCACTCCCCTCTGCAACCACATAACACCCCCAAAGTGGATTCTACCTTCCTCCCTCCCACTCCCTTCAACCAACTGCATGACAACTCCCTTCCCTTGTTTCTGTTCTGCACCGGAGTGCACCAGCCCGCAAAAGAACGCTCAAAACATAATACTATTAATATTAATAGCCACATTCAAGGACGACGAGAGAGAGGAAGGAGAGGCGCCAGACTCCATCATTAACAGCGGTACCGGGGTCCAGTGAGTCTGGATCTTGCACCGGATCGTGGCTGTTACCGAGAGAGGGGAGACGCGGTGGAGTCGTCTCCTATGAAGTCACCTCCCGGCTGTTTATGGAGACTGTGACCACACGGGACTGGATGAAACAAAGAACCCCAAATTATTATTATCATTATTGTTTACGGCTGCCCTGGCTACATAACTGCAACACAATGGTGAGAAGGGAAGAAGATAAATAGAGAGAAGGAGAAGACAACAGATCGGCGCCACTGTGTCCCTGGTTGTGTCTCCTCTGCCATGCGTGATTGACTGAGAACGGCAGTAAAAAGAACTAAAAGAGGTGGCGTGGAGAGAGTGGAGAGAGGGTGGACAATGACTTTTAGGCTCCAAGACAGAGCTCTGAGGAACACCATTCATTGAAAGGACTGCAAGTGAAAGTGATTTAAGGACTGAGGGGACAAGGGAGTGAGAGATAGAAATGAAGAGATGGACAAATGAAAGAGCGACATAGAAAAGGAATGACGTTTGGTGATAAATAGTACTCTGTAGACGAATGGGAAGCAACGGGCAACCGACGCAAAGAGAAACACAACGCAAAAAAACAGAAAATAAAAAAAAAAAAAAAAAATTAAAACCAAAAAGAAGAAAATGAGAAAACAGATTGCAGAGAGCAGAAAGAAAGGAAAAAAAACAAAAAACGCAGCAGAAACAATAATCACGAAAAAAAGGCGCGTCATTAGTGGCGATTCCTGTGACAGCAAAAACACCACACGCCATTACTACACCCATTATACCAAACTTACACCCCGCCACGTCGGCCGCTGACCGCGTTTCAGTTCCTCACTCGCCGCTATAGCAAGACAGCGCGGTTCTTCCTCAGCGGACCTCCAGAGAGAAGAGAGAGAGAAGCGGGCTCCTCACTCTGACCTCCAGCCGCTAGAGAGAGCGAAGACAGCAGAGAGGCGGACAGAGGCCGTAGAGAGAGCGAAGAGAGAGCTCCCCCCTGCGCCACGCCGCACACCTCTGACCTCCGCCCCTAACAAAGCGACTCACACCACCCCTCACAACCTCCCCCTTCCCACACCCTCGCAGGCCGCTAAAACACCTCTCACTGACTCATCCTAAGAGGCCACACTGCTTCTCACAAACGGCCGCTAGAGAGCGAAGACAGCGCGGGCCCCGCCCCCTTCTTCCTCACTCTGACCTCCAGGCCGCTAGAGAGAGCGAAGACGCGCCCCTTCTTCCTCACTCTGACCTCCAGGCCGCTAGAGAGAGCGAAGACAGCGCGGCCCCGCCCTTCTTCCTCACTCTGACCTCCAGGCCGCTAGAGAGAGCGAAGGAGCGCGGCCCGCTACTCTGACCTCCAGGCCGAAGAGAGCGAAGACAGCGCGGCCCGCCCTCTCGACCTCCAGGCCGCTACACTCCAGGTTGGATGGCCTCGGGACTCCAGGCCGCTAGAAGCGAAGACACAGCCCCCTTCTCCTTCACTCTCAGGGCCGCTAGAGAGAGCGAAGACAGCGCCCGCCCTTCTTCCTCACTCTGACCTCCAGGCCGCTAGAGAGAGCGAAGACAGCGCGGCCCGCCCTTCTTCCTCACTCTGACCTCCAGGCCGCTAGAAAGAGAGCGAAAAGCCTCCGGCCGCCCTTCTTCCTCACTCTCCAGGCCGCTAGGACAGCCGCTAAGAGAGCGACACTCAGTCCTCCTAGAGAGCTATCGCACTCTGACCTCCTCCAGGCCGCTAGAGAGAGATGAGCGAAGACAGCGCGGGCGATTTCCTCAAACGCTAGAAAGACGAAGACAGAGCGGCTTCTCTCACTCTGAAGTGGTGTGAGACGCGAGGGGGAAGTGGGGGGCAGAGGCAGAGAGAGCGAAGACAGCGCGGCGGCCCTAACTCTCTCCATCTGACAGGCCGCTAGAGGAGAGTGCAGAAGAAGCCAGCCGCCCAGCCCCCTTCTAATCTCCCATACTACCCTCAGGCCGCTGAGAGTGCGAAGCCGCGATTCTTTCCTCTGCCTCTGGCCTCAGAGATGGAAGTGACAGCGTGGAAGAGCCTTCTTCTCACTCTGACCTGGGGAGAGAGCGAAGACAGCGCGGCCCCAGACCTTCTTCTTTCCTTCACTGCTGACCTCAGATTGCAGAGAGACGAGGCGGCCCCTGTACTTGGTCCAGGTTTCAAGGAGAGACTCTGCTCGGCCGCTCCACGACATGATGAGACGGAACCTAATGACCTTCTCGACAAGCCCGGGCCTTCTTGACGAGAGACCAGCGCGGCCGCTAGTGGTGAAGCCGGCGGCAGGACGGGCCGTCGGCACATCTGGTAATGACCCAGCCCTGAAAGACAGCGCTTCTAACCCCACATCTCTAATGCCCCGTTTTCCTCACCTGCGCCACCAGGGCTAGAGACTAGACAGCGCGGCCCGCCCTTCTTCCTCACTCTGTTTGAGAAGAGGCTGAAGACAGCGCGGCCCCGCCTTCCTTCCACTCACTCTGACATCCAGGCCGCAAGAGAAGCCTCACGTCGCGGCCGCCCTTCTTCAGCTCGCCCTTCTTCCACTCTAGAGCTGGCTAGATGAGGCTCCCCACGCCTCCTTAATCCCACCCCCCCTCCAGCGCCTGCAGAAGCGAAGACAAATAACAGCAGAATTACCAAAACTGGAAACGGAAATGACCCAGCCTGGCCCCACATCTGTGTGTGGGTCTGATGTGTGTCGGACCACAGCTGGACATCCAGCGGGGGGACCGGACCCAGCCACTCTTACGCCTGGCACTCAATGACCCAGCGGGGACTCTCTGAATGCCAGCCTGGGACCCGGCCACATCTCTAATGACCCAGCCCTGCCCTGGACGCTCAATGCCCAGCACATCTCTACAGCGGGCCCCGCCCTTGTGGCGCCTCTAAGACATCTCTAATCCAGCCCTGGCCCCCACTCTAATGACCCAGCCCTGGCCCCCACATCTCTAATGGCCGGCCCTGGAATGTGGGCTCACATCGCTGGGGGAAGATAGACACACCACGAGAGAGCACACACAGAGAGAGAGACAGAGACAGACAGACAGAGAGAGAGACACACACAAGAGAGAGAGACAGAGACAGACAGACAGAGAGAGAGACACACACAAGAGAGAGAGACAGAGACAGACAGACAGAGAGAGAGACACACACGAGAGAGAGAGAGAGAGAGAGACACAGACAGAGACAGAGAGACAGAGAGACAGAACAGAGAGAGAGAGACACACACAAGAGAGAGAGACGGGCAGGAAACAGCAAGAGACACATTCAAAGAGAGAGCAGACAACAGACAGCGAGAGAGAGAGACACACACACAGAGTCCACACAAGTGGGTGAACAGACAGATGGGAGAGGGACGGAGTGCAGACCCCCTGAGACAGCATTCAATGACGCAGAAGGGCAGGGAGACAGGATGACACCCTTCTCAACAGCATTTACAGGGGATAGGGAGGGGGAGATGTGGCAGTGGGGCGACACACTTCGCGGAAGTCACCCACCCTCGCACACTATGGCATCTGAGCTCACAATCCCGGCACATGGAGTCATCTCTGAGCGGGAGGGGATGGCTGAGAGGGACCGGGGGCCCTTATCGGATCCCTCAGCCTCCCAACTTCAGGGGGTCTCAGGCAGGGACAGAAAATCCCTCAGTCCTGATAAAGGGTGCTCAAGGAATCCCACGCTGGTAAGAAGAGAAGGCACAATGTGAGCAGTCTTCTTTTATCCTTTATCCCTCTTTTTTTCCTGCCTGCCTCAACCATGTGTGGTGTGTGTGTGCCTGCGTGTGTTGTGTGTGTGTGTGCATCATCACACACGCAAGTCAAATTTTCCCCCTGAAGAGAAGCTGGACAACTCCTTATCTTTCCTGCCAGTCTACCTGTTCCCAACACTCAATGTGCATAATCAACTGTCCTCAAAAGGAAATGAAATCGAATTACTAAAAACAAAAACAAAATAAATAGTTACATGTTTTCATCATTGTCTAATTTGCCTCAAAATTCAAAACCCAGATGTTTTGATGATGGAATTGGCTACATGAGACAAATAACTGAGGTTCATCCAGGTTCATGTACGCGTAGCGAGTATTGTAACTCCAAGTTAAGCAAGTTCAGTTTAAAACCAAACTGTAAGCAAGTTAGTGTCAGAACAGAGTGTGTGTGTGTGTGTGTGTGTGTGTGTGTGTTTGTTGTAGTTCAAATGACCAAGATTGTTTACCAGAGAAGATGTCACAGCATGAGGCAGTGTGCGGGAAACTGCTTTTTAATGAGGGTCACACAGTCCAAATGATACATGCTGGTGCCCAGCCTGGCCCCCAAATCTCTAATACGACCCCACACATAATGGATAATGTCTAATGAGGATGTAGACATCTCTAATCAGCCTCAAGACATCTAAATGACCCAGGTCCCACACTATCGTCCATGAGTCACACCCTACCCCCTCGCCCCCTCTTAATTACTTAGGGTTCTCGGGAAGAAACCACATGAAACATCGTGAGCTAGAATGAACATACTAAAAAAAAAAACTGGGGCACATGGTTCTTCCATAATAAAAGATGGGACGGCGAACAACTCATGTGAATGTGTGCACTGCTGGTGCTTTTTCCTTTATCCACATAAATCAATAGGAGAATGGAGAATACAAATGCATTCATCAAGTTTATATATAGACATATATTCACAATTCACACACACATACCTCGCCAGCTTCTATCAATCAGCCTTTAACTAAACAACGAATACTCCGTTTCACACACACAAAGAATTTGTGATTCCCCTCTCCCCACCCCCGCGGCTGTCAGCCTGCCATGTTAAAACTGGATCCTGGAGGCACTCTCCCTGTAAGGCCAAGCGTCCACAACCCACGATGTCCACCCCAGGGAACCATGTCAGCAGGATCCCTCCTCACAGAGAGGGCCGCTCCCGCACACTCCCCCTCACTGGGCTTCCAGAGGAGCCAGCTACACCACATCCTCACAGAGTGGACTACATCCCCTACCAGCTAAACACCTCCATCAGCATTTTAGGCCTGAGAGAGTGACAGTGGGTGTATGGAGAGCAAATTCCTCAGACGTTACAGTAAAGAGCTGCTGAATGGGAACAGGCCCGGTGTAAACGACCCACGAGACGGCTCGCATGTCAGAACAGCAGCCAATTATGTCCCCCATTAGGCGGAGGTAATTTTTCACTAGAAAGATGGGAGGAGGGGGTGGGGTCTGCCCGGGGGAGTTGCGGCGGGGGGGGGGGGCCCCCGGAAGAAATTACAAGACAGCGCAGGGTTGGTCTCTTTGCACCCCTGCCACGAGTTGACGTCACTTGGTATGAGGTCAACACACAACAGGCGACAACAGACTGTAGACACTGGGCACTGGACTACAGAGAGAGCACAGGCAGATGAGGGAAGCAAGAAAGACAGATTAAGATAAGATTAAGGCAGAAGAGGGGGGGAAAAGGGCGACCTATATTTCCAGGGTGGGGGTAGACCACTGTTGCAATGGACTTCACAGGGTCACAATGAACCTAGAGCCATTTTTCAACTTTGACATCGACATACCCACATACCCGAACCAACCGACGAATACATGTTCAGCTCTCTGTCCTCTTTCACTGACGAGGTCATGGTCCTCCGGGTGTGTGGGGGAGGGGGGGTGAGAGGTCAGATGTAAAGTTGCAGATGGTAGGGGGGAGGGGCAGGTAGGGGGGTTACTTACGTTGCAGTTTGACGACTGGTTGAGAATGGCTGAGGATCCGTCAGTCCACTCTGCAGTGTCAGTACTGCTGCCCTGTCTGCTGCTCTCATACTCCTTCAGCTACATGGAGAACAAGAGTTAAGAGCCCATGCACGCAACCACACATACACACAGGAAAGGACCCCCATACATTGGCAAGAGGATGGGGTAGTGGGACGCATTCAACAGCACATTGGAAGGGACAGACTCAGGAATGTACATGTATTCATTCGAATGTGCACAAACACAGGAGAGAGAGAGAGAGAGAGAGAGAGAGAGAGAGAGAGAGAGAGAGAGAGAGAGAGAGAGAGAGAGAGAGAGAGAGAGAGAGAGAGAGAGAGAGAGAGAGAGAGAGAGAGAGAGAGAGAGAGAGAGAGAGAGACCCCGTTAGAGATTGGGAGAGGGAGCGAGAGACCCCGAGAGAGACAGAGTGAGAGAGAAGAAAAAACAGACCCAAAATCCAAAACCAAGAGGATGAAAGCGGTCAATGAAACAAGCCACAGACTAAACAGAGACACCACGGTTCACAAGACGGTTACAGCACTTCAACACAAAATGCGGTCCACGAAGGCCATGGTCATTGATTCCAAGTGGTTTAACTGACTGTCAATCACAATGAGGGTTTGGGATAAGGAGGGAGATCGATTGAAGGCTGGGGATTGGGGTAGAGGCAATCCATGTCGGCCTTGTGGAGAAACACCGAATGCTCTAGCCATGCTATTCGTTAGCATGGCATTAAGCTGGAAACAAATGACAGGAGGATGGACAGAAAGGGAGGGAGAAATAAGGATTGATGAAAAAAGGAAGGATAAAGAAAGAAAAGATAGTAGAGATATATATATATATATATATAGGTATATATGTGCCAAATGAGTGACAAAATCAAACAACTAAAAGGCCAAACAACCATGATTTCCTTGAAATGAGGGAAAACAAAAAATGCTACCAGCAGATGGCACTGTTGAGCTAGCATTGGCACCAAATCTCAGAAGCATGGGCCCAACAGCACACTCACAAAAAACACACACACACACACACACACACACACACACACACACACACACACACTGAGACCAAACCTAACGACACCCCAACATTAACTCCAGAAACCCACTGACTAATGAACCCCTGGGGACAATCAATGTTAAGAGACTGTGTGTGTGTGTGTGTGTGTGTGTGTGTGTGAGAGAATGAGACCAATGCAGAGTTACAATGGGCAGCGGTGAGGAAATTAGTCAGGGTCAGTCGTATTAGTAAGCGACGTAAGCGAGTAACGTAACGTAATGTGTGTGTGTGTGTATGTTAAGTTTTTTTTTTGGGGGGGGGGGGGGGGGGGGGTGGATGGATGGATAACCCAATGGAATGGGGATGAATTTGAGGCGGAGCTGTTGTTGTAGTTGTTGTTATTGTTCATATCCTTGTTGTGGTTGTCGTACCCGGGCCAGAGCCTCCTCCACGGTGATCATCTTCTCCTTCACCATCATCATCAGCTGGATGCGCTCCTCGTCGCTCATGGTGATCTCACTGGCCACGTAGCCGATGTCCTCCCCTGGTGGAGGGAGACGGGGGTGGGGGGGGGGGGGGGGCAAAGAACAAAAAGGGGTTACACGTGTGAATGAATGGAACACTGCCATGCAAAACGACGTCACGCGAGTCAACACAACATCGGTACGGACACAGCTGTTCTCATTGGGTGGTGATGTCATGATGAAATGACGTAAAACAAATACATGACACATACGCGTGCGCGCGTAACACACACACACACACACACACACACCCCCCCACCACACACACACACACACACCCACACACCCCCCCACAACACACACACACACACACCCAGACACACACACACACACACACACACCTGAGAGAGCCCCGTGCAGAGACGCTGACATCCTACCTTTGGAGGCCTGCCGCGCGACAGGTTTATGCTGAGCCTTGCGGAAGTTCTGCCAGAAGGATTTGTTCTTCTTCTTGTTGTCCCATTTTCCTGGAGAGACCGGGAACAAGAAACCGAGAGAGAGAGAGAGAGCGAGAGCAAGAGCAAGAGAGAGAGATTCAGTCACATGGGAAGGCAGCGTTTATTGAAAACCACAGACCTGGTTCAACCGACCACTGTGACTCCTCCTCTAATCCTGTGAACAGCCTACCGACCTGCGAGAGGACACACGGCGCTGTTGGGCTGACCAAACCGCAAACTCTTTACGTGTACACAATGTGTGCAAGAGCACATGAATGAACGCGCTCCCTCGTAAACTTCACATATTCGACACCGTTTAATCCGGAGCCTTCGACCTGGAACCCTCGCCCTGTATATAGGTGTGTCCCCGACTGAAACACCGCAACCGACAGTGGGTCATTCAGAGCGACGCCCACCCCTCGTTGCACAAAGAGCCGTCTGTGCGTATAGGACCACCGAGACCCTGAATCCATGTATTGTAGGGGTGCAACGATTCTCCAAATAAACGGTGCGGTTCAGACCTCGATTTTTGAGCGAAGGTTCGGCCTTGGTTTTTGTATGGGGAAGGGGGGGGGGGGGGATGTGGCACGGCCATGGGTTATGACCCACGGTAATTTTGTGATACTTTTTGTAGTACCATCGTTGTGTATGAGCGTTATAATGAGCAACTGTGTAAGAAGTGCGCCACACACCGTGCCGTTATACTATAAGTGTCCCAGAACGAGTTCGACTACGATGATGAGACGGCGGCAACAAGGTGAGGCGAGATACAACTATCGCAGAAAACTCTGAGTCGCTCTCTCGTTTTCATTCTCTAGCTCCTAGTTCCTTAACTGAATGATTGACTCACAATACATAATTATTACCCGGTGAATGCTAATGCATACATTCTTTTTCTTGTACAACAATATTAAAAGAATGGCTCAAGGCAGCTCAAGCCGCCGATGAAAATAAAAGCCCAAAAAAGAAGGGACTCACCCCCTGAGCCGTCTTCGGAGCTGGACTTGTGCAGAGGCATTCTAGTGAAAGAAGAGGCACAGAGAGAAAGGGTCAACATTTTCGGCAGAACAGAGACCTCACTATTCCCGCCATTATCTTGCAACTGTTTATCCCTTCCAAGAGCAAACACTTCTAAACATCCCCACCGTGTTTACGTTGGAACATGCCCACTCTTAGGCGGTCCTTCATGCTAAAGGCCGCGGTTCTCACTTTTGACCACCGGGGGACAGTGGTTATGCTCAAATGGCGATACGGCCAGAATGCACTACTACATCCTGTTAACCGTCATCGAAGATAAGTGATGCAAGTATATGCAACAATTTTTTTTTAATATATATATATATATATATATATATATATATATATATATGGTGGGGGGGGGGGAAAGGGAAAATATAAAAGAATGCAAGAGATTTATGTGACAGTGTGAGGAGAAGCTAAAGAGGTGGAGGAGAAAGAGATGTCATGCCGATGAGCCAAAGAGCGGCTAACCACATAAATATGTGGAGAATATGGGCAGGAAAAGGGAAAGTATGCAGAGAAAAAGAGGCGAAAATGGAGAGAGAGAGACAGAAAGAGAGACAAGAAGGAGAAGGCAAAAAAACCACAGGCCAGACTCAAGTCTGTTTGTGTTTCCACTACCCTACACAGGATAGAATATCACCAGGGAGGAAAGAAAGAAATGGGGAGAATAGATATATAAATATATATATATGAGAGAGAGAGAGAGAGAGAGAGAGGAGAGAGAGAGAGAGAGAGAGAGAGAGAGAGAGAGAGAGAGAGAGAGAGAGAGAGAGTGAGAGAGAGAGAGAGAGAGAGAAAATTAACCGTTAATGAGAGGATTCTCATGCTTTGCTGTTGCACATAAAAAAATAATAAAACCTCAGGGTCACTTTGACACCCTTGGTGCACACACACACACACACACACACACACACACACACACACACACACAATGAGCCTGGCTGCAATCTCAACACGAAACAAAGAACAAAACGAATAAAAAAGACATACATGGTCGTCTCGCCATTCAATTATCGACATCAATACATCCTTCCTCTTCGCACTTCCTCTAGTTGAAAATAAGGGCTTTTACAGGAAGACTTCAGCAGATTAAATGGAGTATGTCTACACCGGCTCCAGAGAGATCTCCATGTAGAGGGAGAACCTGATTGAGCGTGTGTGTGTGGTTTTAAAAAGTACACGGCCGTCGCCATTGAATTTAACGTCTTTTTTTTATTGTCCACATCCCCAATGAAATGTATAATAATACAAGAATAACAGGGGAATAACTAGGATGACCAAATTCAAGATGAGGATAGATTCTGAAGAGCTAGACGGACCTCAATGAGGAGATTCGGGTCGTTTCCTTGTAAAACATTATGCCGGCCTTTTCCATTAAGAAGGGAGTTACACTCAGGGTTGGGACAGAGAGGGTTAGTAACAAAGTGTGCACCCCGACAGATTCTGCTTTTAATTACCATATCAACTTGCAAATGTTAGCGGATACAGCACATCGATCATGCAGGGCAACACAGGGCGAAATGAAATATGAAATGTGTCTTTTTGAGAACTGCTGAGGACTATTAAGCCATTGACGCCATCACACACGCCAGTTGACCCTTGGTCCAGCGGTTGTCAGTGGTGATGTGTGTGAGTGGCCGTGTGACAAGTTCAACAGGTCACTTCCATCTCCTGTGCCTGTGTGTATGTGTATGCGTGTGTGTGAGTATGGGGAAATGTATTCAGAGCTTAACGCCCGGCTACCATGGCAACATAATGAGATGCTAATTGAATGGAGGCCTGCACGGCTCCCCCCCATGGAAGCAACTTCTGTGGAGAGGGGCGCCCCCCCGCTATACACACTATAAATTAGCAACATTGGCATACATACTACATGTGCCCCCCCCCCCACACCCACACACACATACACACTTGATGGAGCATGAGACATTTGTGCGGCTAGGCAACTTAATTGGTTTAGCCCTGAATCTTTGGCAAGCTTTTCTATTAGAATTCTGCTCTCTGCACAGAGGACCTTCAATGGGAAATCGGGAGCGCGGTAACAAAACATTTGCGAGGGAAAAAGCAACGGTAAAAAGACAAATCTGACCGTCTTCACTAAAGGGCTGGGCACTGGCGCATGCAGTGAAACCAGCATGTGTTTTAATGGCTGCAGTGTGAGGAACTGCACAGCCTCGGGCGTATGTGTGGAATGAGAATGACATGTTGGAGAGCTTATCCCCCCCTGCCCGCAATACTCCCTCTCTTAATGACAACCCAAGCAGAGGTGGTGTGTGTGTGTGTGTGTGTGTGTGTGTGTGTGTGTGTGTGTGTGTGTGTGTGTGTGTGTGTGTGTGTGTGTGTGTTATGGTATGCATGCTATCCGTGGGTGTGGGAAATACATTCCCTTGCATTACCGTCATGGGGTTCCCCGGACTACCAATATTACACTAGTTTTATTAGCAATCATTTCCACATAGTACAAACTGTCCAGAGCTAGCGACCCGGTCAACAACTGTACTGCGGCCATGTCAGCTAGGACAGCACAGGGCTTGGAAGGAGAGAGGGAAGGAGGGAAGGAGGGAGAGAGAGAGAGTGAGAGAAAGGATGAGCTCACATCTACAAATTACATAAGCAGGGATCATGTGATGCGGGCATCGCCAGTCAATCACAGATATGGCTTTAGGGTCAACAGCTGCTAGAACCACTGCCAACAAACACACACACACACACACAAACACACACAGCCTACTGTACAGGCTGGATGGACACGTTAACATGCATATCAGAGCATGGGTGTCTGCTAATGCCTTTACACCGCCCTCAGCATATCCGGGTGACTATCTATGCCAAAACATTGAAGGTCACACTTGACATGAGGGCATCTTTGACTATGACAGTAAAAGGTGTGCGTACCATAGACTGTATAAAGTTGAGTTTCCAGAAAACTCATACTTGTATCCGCACCGTCTACAGTTGGCCTTTCACAGTCACACTTTTGTTTTGGAAGCGTGATGCGGGTGGATCCAAAGCAGATGGCTCACGTGTCCTCAACCACCATCACAAATGACTAGTGTTGGACTGAGGCCAGACTAAAGGAATGCAATACACACTGACCTCTATGTCTGACAAGCACTACCGGTACTCTAAGCTTTATTAGTATTTGTGTGTGGCTCGGCCCTCTCTAGTGATTAGGAACAAACAACTCCCACTCCAAAATAGGAAGGGACCCTCTCACCCCACATCCAATCAAAATGTTGTCTTCCGAGTTACGACAACCATGTCATCGCCTCTGCTTTGTTGTCCCCTCTAAGTACAATGCATTATGGCCACTTCCTTCCAGCTCCTGCGTCCAGGCAGACGGACAAGTGTTGGGGTGACAAGAACCCCAAGGAAGTCTGGGTAATCTCTTGTAGGGGGCTATTGTCCCACAGCGTAAGAGTTGATGAGAGAGGCTGTGTTTTGTGTGTGTGTGTATGTTTTGTGTGTGTGTGTGTGTGTGTGTGTGTGTGTGTGTGTGTGTGCTTGTCAGTGCGTTAATAAAACAAGGGCCTAGGGGTCCCGGGGTCTAAAGGCTAAGACGGCACACGTGAGATGGGTTCACCAGAGGCAGTAATGAAAACAAATGGAGAGGGACACGAGACAGGCCCAAACATTAAGGGAGGAGGTCCTCTCCCGCTCCATCTCTCTCTAGCTCTCTCGTCCCCAGCCTACTCAGAATGGGCCAGCAGACGTCATCCAACATTTGGCATCTGGATCGCATCACACTCGCCGTTTTTTTTGTCCGTGCACCAGAGACAGCACAGCCGTGACCAGAGACAATCATGTCTGAGGTATGTGCTTCCTCCACGTGGCACTCATGTGAATGCACCAGAAAAATACATAAGAAAAGAAACTAAACATATTGAATCCATAAGGTGCGGTAGCTAGGGTGTTTGACTACCAACCAAAGAGGTACTGTGTTCGATCTCCCCCATGCCCACAGTCTACCTGGGGGCGTACTGGAGCATAAAGGCCTAACCCCCAGCTGTTCCCAAAAGAGCAGCTTTGGATAAAAGTGCCTGCTTAATGATTCAATATACTACTGACTAGTATAGACTACAGTGACACGTCTTCGGACACAACTCTGCTGCAACCTGTAGTTGCAATTCGGTGTGGCGGTACGTGATTGTAGTTGAGCTAGCTCCCTGACACTGTTTCCCTTTAACAGAATCAAACGCGTCTGTTCATTTGTTAGAAACCGTCTGTATTCTTGAGGGGAAGAAGCGACGCAGCGACACAGCGACACATAGACCAGCATCGTGAGCTCATCAGCAGTATGGTGAAAAAAGAAACGTTTTTTTGCAATTCTCTGCAGATAATGTAAAAGCAGCTGGTTTCGTAGGAAACCTTTGTTGAGAGCATATTTGAGTTTGCAGAACTTCCCTGCTGGGTGTTAAATTAGCACAATAACTGCAAAAATGTAATTCTGTAAACTAAATAATGACTGAAGTTCTGAAATGCCTCCATTTGTCTGATATCACATACCAATGGACTCACCCAGCACTGTTGAGTCATGTTAAATACATGTATACATATATCCCACACACACCCACACACACACACACACACACACACACACCTTACAGGAACCAGAGAAAAAGGAACACCACACCCATTCTCTATCCCGTCCTGCTTGTTCATGCTTCTTATCCTCATCACCCTCTCATTCTCCCCCTCAAGCCGACCCCACGACTCCCCCAACACACAAACACAAAGGCGGGAAGGAAGTGCAAAGGGCCAGGGGACAGAGTGTGTGTGTGTGTGTGTGTGTGTGTGGGGGGGGGGGGGCGGGTCCGACCGCGGCCCAGCCGGGCAGGTCAGTCACAGGAAGCACTTGCTTGGCTGGCTTCCTTTAACTTGTGACGGGAACTTGAACCGAGGACGGCTGGTCTTGGAGAGCTGGGGGTGCTTGGTACTTGGTGTCGTGTGTGAACATGTGTGACCCTTTAGACACGTTACACATCGCTTACAATCACCTCAACACCAATCCTGTGAGTGACCGAGGGATGTCTTCTTTAATGGGCGGACTATGTCGACACAATGTGAAGTTAGACCCTTTGATCCATGTATTAACACAGGCCTCCAGCTGCCATCGGCCATGCTCGGTGACCTCCTGTCCTCAAGATCCCATGTGTTGCATGCGTTACCCTCTCTAGCCACACGCGTTCATGAACAACGTTATATGTGCATGCACTTTTGGGATACGGACACCGCCGCACATTGTCTTGACACGCCACATGTCAGTCTGAGATGTGAGGGGACGTGTCGCGCTGCTGGAGGGCAACAGACAGCAGTCGGAGTGGAAAGGCGGTCTTACTTTCTGTCCGTCTCTGGCGTGGACACCTCGCTGCTGAGGCCCAAGGACTCCTGTGAACGCAACGGACCGGACGTCAGATTGATGTTCAGCACAATCATGACCGACTGTCTGTCTGCCCACCCCCCCCCCACACACACACACACACACACACACACACACACACCTTCACCATCTTACAACATTCACACTACAACATTCACACATCTTACAACGTTCACTTCACTGTGAACACAACGGACCGGACGTCAGATTGATGTTCAGTACAATCATGACCGACTGTCTGTCTGCCCCCCCCCACACACACACACACACACACACACACACACACCTTCACCATCTTACAACATTCACATTATTCCGTCATTCCGATTTTATTCCATCATTCAAATTCTTATGCATATCCTTTCAGATCGGCATGACCTTTATGTCTTCTCGATGTCTTCACGATTTATGTTTATGTAAGTAGCCTATTTTAGGCTATCTGAACTATACTGTATATCTTTTGCAAATCATTGAGGTGGGTATGCCCTTAATATCTTTGTAAATGGGTGACATTTACACCCAAACGGTAAAGCTACTCTGGTGTTGCCGACGTATGTCGCTGATCAACGTTGACAAAGAAATGTCACTTGTTGCTCTTTTTTCTTATTTACTTTTTTTACCCTCACGTGTCGTTATCCCTGACATTCCGGTCATGTTTATCCAAATACAGATGCACGACCATGCGTGCATCTACATAATTAATAATTAATTAATTAATTAATTAATTAATAATAATACATAATTTGCGACAATGACACTGACTGACATTGGTGTGCATAGCAGCCCTTCTGTCGTACCACGTGAAACGTGAAGTCAGTCCTCACCTGTATCTCAGAACGAAGCTGGAGAGATGTGATACCGGTGTCCAGTTTCTCCTGAAAGAAACAGAACAAGAGCAATAATGTTTAGAGGTCACCAAATTTGACCGGCGACGGGGGAATGATACCCCCGTGTAATGGTGCACCTAAATGGGTAGAGAGAAGAAAGTCACCACACAGGTAAACAAGCTCAGGTGTAGGAAAGGCCTTTCCCTGGGCCTGCGTAGACACGCCTGAGGTAGTAAACACTATTAAGACCGTGAGCACGTGTCAGGCTGTGTCCGAAAGCGCTTTTTTGTTTTTGTTTTCTAAACCAGTGAGAGCTGTTTTATTTTTGAGTGGTTGACTGACACAAGGCAGGGTGGGAGTTAAGTACCACTGCCAAGTGGAGGATTCCTGACTTTTTCACTCGACAACAATTCAGCCATGCCTTGCTCAAGCAACTGACTAGGAAACAAAAAGTCAGGTCTGGCCTGATAATGACGTGACACTCCCTCGTACGATACCTGCGTCACACCGGGTCCACTTCTCATTCTCTTGCCTTCTGTGGCTTTCCAGTGTGAACCTTTCTATTGGTTAGGTTAAAGTAATGTACCTTTTAACTATTTATTCATTTAGCAGACACTATTATCCAAAGCAGCTTAAGCCCAAAGCACACGGAGCACAAATTTGAGTTTGTAGTGCAAACCAAGAAAATAAATAGAATCATATCGTTCTAAGGGAGGAGAGCACACAGAGTGTGAATTCTTTTCCTTGCTTCCTTCATATATATATATAGGCCTATTTTTCACACGGAAATAGACATAGTATCTAAATTGTTTTAGATACATGTGTTTAACGAGCAGGGGTATCGTCCTCAGCGATGCCCTCGAGTAGACTACAGACATTGTGGTTCGAATCCATAACCTTTCAGCTGGGAGTCAAACACCCTAACCACTAGTAAAGACAAGCGCACAGGAAAAAGGTCAAGATCAAAGCACAAAATATGTATGTATTTTTTTATCTTTGCAGTACCGTAACATATATACACACGATACTCAGGCCTTCGTTTTAGCACAGCTGGAGATAAGACAGAGAGGAGCTTCTGTATGTCTTCAGCAGGCATCCCATGTCTTGGCGATGCGGTGGACCCATAGAGGGCTATAATGGAGGGGAAACCGGAGGTCACAACCACACTTCCTCGCCCAAGAGGAGTGCAGTTTGGTTATAGGTTCTCAGCACATATGCTTTTATGTGTTCTCCTGTTGTATATTGAATCAATGAGATAATTAAATAATGAACCACTCTTATGACTTACTCTTAATGCAGGGTCCCCCGAATCCTTCATACAGTCAATAAGATGAATCGGCATGTTAGACGGTCATTTTCAGCCCATTTAGTAGAAATGTACACAGGAAAGTAGTATATTGAATACTTTACCTGTTGCGTTTTCTGAGAATGAAGACCCGTGACTAAATCAAGCTTTGATAACTTCCCTTTTGCTACTTTCTATTTGAATGGAGTGGGAGGGGTTGGACTTGCTTTTAGTAAACACGAGGAGGTTGGGGAATACACCGGTGTTGCAATTAAAACTTTGGATCCTACATGGAAGCATTTGTGCCACGGCATTCCCAGGTGCTACCCATAGTTACAATGTTGTCCACCCAGTTAATCCATTAGTAACAGCGAGAGCATACCATACGTTCTATCAAAAAGGGACTTGTAGAAAATGGACTAGCTAGCAAAAAGGCCAAGAAGAGAGTCTGCATGTTCATGTGGATACAAATGTGATTACATTAGCCGCTTCATGATTTCATAGAATAAAAAGAGATATTGAAATTGCAAGTGCTGTTAACATGAGCACTTCAATAATATCAGTATCGCCTTAAAGTGACTACATACACTTATTAATGTAAATGCACTCAATGCAGCAAAAGGTTCATTCTGACTCTAGGCTAGCTCTTAATGGAACGCCTTGAAATATATAACCTGTGGTAGCACCCATGTATAAAAGAGATTAAACTCATTTGGCTTTAAAGAACAATAAAATAGATGTATGGGTCATAACAGCTTGATCCAGGTGATCATGACACCCAGAAAAACGCTCGTTTGCAGCCTAAACATTTGTTTTCTTTAATTAATTGTATTCTTAGCCAGCTGCTACAAACTAGGCTTCAACACAAAACATTATCTTTCCAAAAAAAGCTCTGACCAAATATATCCGTTCTAAAAATATTAAAATACTAAGTCACAACAAAAAATAGCTATCCTCTAAGCCCAGTTTCAAAAGCATGACCAGTTAATGGACTTGGCCGGTCACTCTCAGAAGTACTGTTTTGTTTTTCCTTTGGCTGAGTTCTGGACAAAGAAGTGCAGGCCCCCCACCAGCCCCATCCTTCCACTTAACTTAAAGTAGTGAGTGAGTGACTCTTAAATAATTAGAGACTTACTCAGAAGTGACCTAACCCCTTTTTCAATGGGCTCTTTGCAGGGTGGTGGCCTAAAGTACATTATCAAGTAAAAGCCATCAAGGAATGCTGAGCAGGCTAAAAACCATAGCGTTTAGCCTAAACCCTACATTTATCACAACAGTAATCAACAAAAGATAGAACAAGGCTTATGCCAGTCAGTCAGCCGGGCTGTCTGTATCTAAAGGATTACTTTCAGCTCCACCTAAACAGCTAGCTCATAATTTAGCTGGCCAGTCGTCTGTTAGTTTACTCAAGTGGACAAGGATCCAGGCATCTTTCTTGTTGGAGGAGGTGGGGGTTTGTCGGAAGCGCTGTGGAACCATTTTGCCCAGCCAAGGGAATAGGGGGATTCCCATAAGTCAATGAGCAGGTATTCTTTCAGAAAAGTTATTTTTGTAATTACAAAAAGACAGCCAACGCAAGTGGACATGTGTCCACGTTGTGCACTACTGCAATGCAAATACACGGGTAGCATGGAAGCCGGATGGGAAGGTATGCCTTTCTAAACGGCAGAGCAGAGCTTACACCAGAATCAAAGAATAAATTGGCACCAATCCCTTAAGCAAGCAGAGGTTTGGCAGTTAGCTGTGGTTCAACGACCAAATGGAGGGAGCGCAACGTGGCCACAATCACACAGAGACACAGAGGCGCCATTCCACACAGGTGGATTATCGTATACCTGCACACGTACACACACGCAGGTTTTGCTTTTCATGCGTTTGATGTCTTTTGCTATCCGATGTTCCTTTGAAGGCGGCTCTGGTCTGTTGTGGTGAAGAGCGATACGCCCGTCTCTGGTTCTGGCCCGTGGGCACAGTGCCCAAGGGGGCTATGGAGTGATGCTCTACTATGGAGTGAGCCTCTGCTATGGCCTGAGCCTCTGCTATGGCCTGAGCCTCTGCTATGGACTGAGCCTCTGCCATGGAGTGAGCCTCTGCCATGGACGTGAGCCTCTGCTATGGACTGAGCCTCTGCCATGGAGTGAGCCTCTGCTATGGCCTGAGCCTCTGCCATGGAGTGAGCCTCTGCTATGGCCTGAGCCTCTGCTATGGACTGAGCCTCTGCCATGGAGCTGAGCCTCTGCTATGGACTGAGCCTCTGCCATGGAGTGAGCCTCTGCTATGGCCTGAGCCTCTGCTATGGACTGAGCCTCTGCTATGGAGTGAGCCTCTGCATGGACTGAGCCTCTGCTATGGACTGAGCCTCTGCTATGGCCTGAGCCTCTGCTATGGACTGAGCCTCTGCTATGGACTGAGCCTCTGCCATGGAGTGAGCCTCTGCTATGGACTGAGCCTCTGCCATGGAGTGAGCCTCTGCTATGGCCTGAGCCTCTGCTATGGACTGAGCCTCTGCTATGGAGTGAGCCTCTGCCATGGACTGAGCCTCTGCTATGGACTGAGCCTCTGCTATGGCCTGAGCCTCTGCTATGGACTGAGCCTCTGCTATGGACTGAGCCTCTGCCATGGAGTGAGCCTCTGCTATGGACTGAGCCTCTGCTATGGACTGAGCCTCTGCTATGGACTGAGCCTCTGCTATGGACTGAGCCTCTGCTATGGACTGAGCCTCTGCCATGGACTGAGCCTCTGCCATGGACTGAGCCTCTGCTATGGAGTGAGCCTCTGCTATGGAGTGAGCCTCTGCATGGAGTGAGCCTCTGCCATGGAGTGAGCCTCTGCTATGCCTGAGCCTCTGCCATGGACTGAGCCTCTGCTATGGACTGAGCCTCTGCTATGGACTGAGCCTCTGCTATGGCCTGAGCCTCTGCTATGGACTGAGCCTCTGCTATGGATTGAGCCTCTGCCATGGAGTGAGCCTCTGCCATGGAGTGAGCCTCTGCTATGGACTGAGCCTCTGCTATGGACTGAGCCTCTGCTATGGACTGAGCCTCTGCTATGGCCTGAGCCTCTGCCATGGAGTGAGCAGTACAAACACAGCGCTGGGGAGAACGTGTTGGGAAAACCAAAACAAGCTAAAAGAAGGATTGCGGGAATTGAAAAGCATATGCAAAGAAAAATATGTCTTTGAAAACAGGGACCAAGGCCTAGAAAACAGATTAAGTAGCCTACAAAAATGATGCCTTGAGCAACATGTCGTTTTTAGGCCTTTTTTATTGGTTTGTTGTTATCCTGACCTACGCAAAGCAATTACAGAGGAATGGATGTGGCGGTGGGGGGGTTGTTTCAGCGGACAAACTGGTTGTGTTATTTTAAAGCGGGGTTATCATATGGGAATACATGAACTTTAAGGTACTCACTGTGAGTCGCCTCATGTTTTCACTGTCATGTTTCACTGTCATGTTTAATATGACAGTTGACAGTGAGAACTGACCTCCCTCAAACTCTCACTTGAGCCTGTGTCCAGTGCACAGAGAGTGTCATGACCAGGAAGAGGCAGCAGCTAAAATGACATTTGGGTCCAGATGCCTTCAAGAATTTCCTGGGTCTGTGGGGTGACTCAGCAATTATAGCTTGCTATCAATACACACGGTGTGTATTGATTTTGTATTAAAAGTTTACGGTCTAAAAAGATTATAATATTAACATAACTTTTACAATGAAAATGATATAGAGAAAGGCAATGACCCGAGTGGGAGGGATTCATGACGTGATATGACAGGTACTTCCTGAAGACCTTAACACATTGTACCTTGGGGATTTGCTCGCTAAATGTCACCCTGCTAGTGTGGCCCGATAGCACCCTGACCTTCTATGGCCAGCTGCTATTGGTCCTTTGGGATAGGGGTAGATGAGACTGGCTGGCAGCCAGTGACTTTGGCACCCTCCTCATCATACGATAGTCATTCCTTACTGCCTCTTTAAGCATGTGTTTGTCTGTCTTGATCCAATGCCTGCTTCGATTTCTCAGAGTTTTCCTCAGTTGCTCCTACCAAGGGATCCAGTCCCCAGTATTTTTCCAGAGTTAATGTGCCATAGAGTTTGAGCCAATTGGCAAAGGCCGGTTCTTCACCCACTGTCATGTCTCCAAGTCTGGAGACATGATACCAGTCCAGTGGGGAAAATGGTGCATTGAAAGCAAGTTCAGTGATATGATATGTTTACAAATTAACTCTGAGGATTCATCAGTTTTAGCCCATTTGTAAACGGGCAGAAGTTAAGCAAACGGCTGTTTTAATTAACAGCCACAATTAATGGCATTTAATTGTCTATATGCGTTGAGGAGAGCACTCCTCAACACATATTGCATAATGTACCAAACCACCTTTTTGTTTTGTTTCAAACCAGGTCAAAACGTTTTGTTATCACGCAACCCCTGCTTCCCCCCAACGTTTCACCATCACCCTTACTTTCCATGTTCAGAGTCCCGGCGGCCATTCTCCTCGGTTCTACAGGATAAAGACTACAACCAGGATTGCTTCCTTCCCACTGGTTTTATGTCCTCAAGACAAAACTCCTCCCAGCGATCCAACACCCAGAGAGATAACCCACATTCTTCCCCAACATTTATACTGAGCAACTCACTGAGCAGAGGAAGAAAAAGAAGGGGAACTCGTTCAGCGCAGACACACAGGGAACACAAAACACAGATCAGATGCAGGAACATCCCCTCCGTAGTCTTGACATCACACTTGGCACGAAGGTATTTATTTTCGGCTGCAAACTGTGAGAACAGGACGTCTGCCGGAAACCCTCGGGGTGAAAAACCCCATAAGTCACCTCTACGGTCCTGATCTGGGCTCCTGACCCAATAAATCAGAACCACATGGCTGGCTGCAGAGAGCACCAGCATATGTAAACTCCTTGATTACTTATCTATCAAAAGGCAATACCTCTCTCCTTTGCCTCTCACTAAAACCCAGGTATCAGCAGTGACAAAGTGAAAAAGATAAAAACATTTAAATGCTTAGTGTGCTTGGATCTGCTTGAAGGAATTCTCAAGGATAAATGAATATATCTGAACCGTATCATCTTGGAAGCCATTCCTAAAGATAGCGGTACTACTTGACACCAAACCAGACATTTATTAGGGTTTACATTTAAAGCCAAATTACACAACTATGAAATAAAAACAGACGTGAAAGGGGGTTCAAGCATGGCTTTCTTGGGGGGTGTATGTCAAGAGATCTTCGCCCTATGTGGCAACACCAGTAGCATTCTTCCACACCTTTGTCTGTAGCTTGGCAACCAAAAGGGTGCCCCACTACCCTACATCCTACTCAAAGGATCCCCAAACCCCCCTGTAGGGCCCAGAACCCAACAACATTCCGATTCTGAGAGGCCACCGTGCTGTTTTGGGGAAAGAAAGTCAAACTCTACACTCGCATGCATATTAATGCTTGTCCAATTTGTTGTTGTTTTTGTCTGTTTCCTAACAGTTAAGAAAGGCAAATGTATACCCTGTAATGTACTACACCGTTTTACTAAATAATTGACAAAACATACATTACTGTGAGCTGAGATTGGAGGAAGAAAACTGTTGCCAGTTGTGCTACTACTCAAATCACTCACCATGTCAAGATCCTGGGAGACACGTCGCTTGCGTAGCTCCTCCACGCTGTCGCTGACGTCACTGAAGCAGGTGTTGTAGTACTCAGAGTACTCCTGGGCCAGGTCATCTATGTTGCCCAGCGAAACATCCTGGAGGAAGACAGGGGAGGGAGGAGAAGGGGTGGCTCAATTAGTTATATTGACTCCACTCATCACATCCACTGACATCCAATGTTAATGACCTGCCCCACAGCAGTTATTTCACGTTATGGACACTTTCTTCAAAATCGACTATCTTGAAACCTTTCCCATGCATATCCTGCTTTCAAATCTTCTACATTGCTAAACTAATGACCCAGATAAAGGGAAAGACATTAGATTAGGTCTACATTGAATAATAACAACCCTACTACCTAAACAATGTAGAATTTGGGATATCCTGGAAGCATAAACGGTTATGTTTAGACTGGCGGCACATAGCCTGGTTGACCTGACTTGACCCAAATAATTGACCATTATTTTTTACAATATTTTCCTTTAGCGTCAAATCACTGCGGGCATGTCAGTGTATGGGTAGGATATGAAACTGTGGCTCAATGTGAAACAAGGTGGTCAGGTTTGTGTTTCACGTATTTGCCTCCACCCTCCACTGGGCCGTAGCCCCCCTCCACACTCCATAAATACCAAGACACCCACTACTAGAACCTGAGACGCAAACACATACCCACACGTGTATGTGTGGGCGAACTTCTGTTCTTTACACTTACCATACAAACACATCTAGGAATAACTTTACCTCAGTCTTCATATTTTAAACATTCAATATTATATGAAATCCTGCCCAAATAGTGACTTTGGCAGAAGATTTTATTTTTCTGGGTTTAGTCTTCATTGAGGCCAGAGTAAGGGTACATCGTTTTGCCTCTTTGACATTCTGCGAACATTAAGTATTGTTTAAAGTTTCACATGTAGGTATGGGCCTATTGTGTTTCTGTGTGTGTGTGTCTGACGGTCTTCTACAGCCGCTGTGAGCTCATCAAGTGCCCGTTACAGCTGGCCCCAGCTGGGAGGCTGTATGCAGGGGGGCCCCCGCCAGGGCAACAGTATATCCTAAGACACCCCATAAAGCATATCTTCACATAGATCTATATCTGTGTGTGTGTGTGTGTGTGTGTGTGTGTGTGTGTGTGTGTGTGTGTGTGTGTGTGTGTGTACGTGTGTGTGTGTGTGTGTGTGTGTGTGTGTGTGTGTGTGTGTGTGTGTGTGTGTGTGTGTGTGTGTGCATTGCATGTATGTATGTAAGAGAGAGTAACAGAGCTGGGGATGAAAGAAATTACATGCAATGACAGTGTGTGTTTTGGCTGGGGGAGAATGTTGGTGTGTTTCAATTTTAGAGTGAATCTAAAATGAGGAGGGGGGGAGATGGTGGTCTACATGAGGACCTGAATGGGGCGAGATTTCAGGTTGGGGTCGGGGGGCATGGGGATGATTTATGGGCCAAATGTGGTGTGAGAGGGGCTTAAACATCTGCCGACTGGCATGAGACACTTGAAAGAAAACTATCTGTAATAAAACGGAGCAGGCGTGTTCCCTGTTGCTATAGTAAATAGGTCAGTATATGGCTCTCTGTGTTATAGCATGCAAGGCTAACCAGTAGAACAAGTGAATAAAAAGATTATTTGCATTAGTTCAGATTAGAAAATAGAAATTGACATCGGTAGTTGTGGAGTGATAGATGTGGTCTTCTTGGGATGGGCTTTGATTGAGTTGGGTCTCAACTGCTTGGATGTGCTAAAAGCCAACACCCCATGTCTGATTCATTCAATTGTTACAAACACAATATAGAGCAAAGTATGCTCTTTCAAGATTAAACGACAAATAGTTACTGCTGAACACAGGTACAGGTAGGCCAATTCATGAGGACAGGCAATTCCCAATTTCCTGTTTGGCTTGGGCTGATTTAACTTTGCAACTAGTCATGTCCCCTCGCATGCTTAGAAATCAGTGCCACGTTCCAGCTCTCACCGCTAAATTAGTTCGCTTTTTTAAATTAATGTCAGATGTTGCACTCTGTCAAAGTACATACTTGTTTTTCAAAACGAGGCCAAAGGTTTGAAAAATAACAGATTAGTTCTGAGCCCGGTGTGTTTTGGTCTGTTAAAGCTTCTAGGTACACATTCCTGACCATGCTGGTTTGTCATAGTGAGGCAGTCACGTGGGTACCGAGTTATGGTGCACATGGCAGAAGCCATTGTTAAAGGGGACACCCAGGTGACTAGCCGTTCTGTAGAGAAGGAAAATACCATGACGGGACAGGAGAGTTAATGGCGAACTAGGATGAGCACATAGCTAATCTGGGAAATCACGTACGGATATGACATAAAGAAGTTATGACATTGGTATAAAGATACAAGATGGAAGATACAATTTAACTACAGAACAAAAAGTTGGTTCATCAACCCTAACAACCATTTATATACCCATGTGTTTGTATGAACAATGTGAAAGATAAGCAATGCCTGGGACATTGAACCATTTCTGTTTGCTGAAGGTGTGCTTGTAGGGGTGGATTTGTAATCAAAACCTGAATTCAGCATAGGCACACATCAAAGATTTTACCTAATAAACTTGAATAGCTTTCTGTTAGAGAAAATCTTTTATGTGGCTCAGGTAAAAAATAAAATAATCAGTTCCGACATACCATGCTTCAGAGGTATAGCTAGAAGACAGTTCAGGTCTCCAGAAGTAGGATGCATTCGGGAATAAAACCCTACTCAAACATCTGTTAATCCAAACGCTGTTTACGGCAGGTCCGAGCACAAATATATGACTGGCCCACGTTGGCCTTCTCATTAGAAAACATTCCACCCTGTGCTGGCATGTATGGGTAACCTCAGGGACACAGGGAACAGAGAATAGCTCTGATATAGATATACAGTCAAAATAACGAATCTCATTACAAGGTGATCAAACCTATATTGAACGAAAAACTGGATAATAAGCAGTCTGCAAATGTCAGTAACACAGTGGTACTTAAGTCTTCATCCCAAAACATATTTTCGGAGATTATTATTTGTTTATGCACTTTTGTCTGATCCTAATCAGTACAGACATCTATTATAACTGCAAAACATCAAAATCAAATACATCTGGAACTTGTTGCTACAATGGGCATTGGGTTTACTCAATTTCAAAGGTCATTCCCACACTGCAAACGCATTACATAGTGCGACACCTATAAATAACATTGGCATTTTAGCTTCAGGGTGATAGGGTAAGACATTGTGCTTGGGTGGGTCACTGATTACAAAAATTGTATAAAGATACAATTTAACTACAGAACAAAAAGTTTGTATATCAACCATCTATATATCCATGTGTGTGTGTGTGTGTATGAACAATGTGAAAGATAAACAATGCCTGGGAGACATTTGGCTTCAATGCAATACACCCATTTAAATATCCTAGCTAGGAGCAACCGTCTCCCACCATGTGTCATAGCACAATACACCCTCTAACAACAATCCTCCACACACACACACACACACACACACACACACACACACACACACACACACACACACACACACACACACACACACTCCCGTCGAGTGGTCTGTTGTCTTGTTTAGTTATGCGTTTTTGTCCCCGCAAATCAGCAGTAAAGACATTTAAGAAATGAACTAGGTAATTTTTATTATTTACATGACATTTCTAACGTGAAAAGCAAAGGTTAAGTTAGTCCTCTAGTTGAATAGTTGACTACACATCAAGCACTAAAAAAAAAAAAATGTTGCTAGTCAAGTTCTCCCTAACCTTCACTATCAACTACACCAGACCATCCCTGGTGGAACCATTCCGGGTGAGCTCAAAAGGGAAACATCGCCACGTGGAAATGTGCTAAAACCGACAACGTGGACTCCACATCAAGCTGACCCACAGTTGCGATAACACAGCGACCAAAGGGGGCTTAAATAAACGCAACCACAGACATAGCACACCACATTTTCACTCGACGCGACTCCTGTATTGACTGACGTCTTGCTTATTTCGGGTTAGAGCTCCTCGTGAAAGAACCCCAAACCAAACGTGTGAGTGGTTCAAAACGTGGGGCTACGGGCTCGCCGATGCTTTGATTCGTGATACGCCTAAACCAATGAGGCCACACAATGGCCAATGGTGCTCCTCTAAGTATACCAATATGCCGTCCTAAAACTTACCAGCATTCCCATCACATCCGTCCACAGCTGGGAGAAACTGTCCGACTCCGCGCCGTCCGCCTCGGGCTCAGTGGTGGAGGAGGCAGCGGCCCCCTTTTCACCTTCCATGACTTTTATGAAGTGCTATTTTTGCCACTAGCGAAACAGCTTCGAAACCAAGCCCATTAACAGTGGTCTGATAACAAACAAGAGTTTAGATCCAACCTAATTGAACTGAAAGACCGTTTTTAGTTTTCACGCTTTAAAAATGTTTTTTTAAATGTTCTAAAAAAAGTGTGACAGGCGAAACAAGAGACGACGTTGTGAATCCATTTCCCAACGCAATGTTTTCTTCGAACGCAAACGCACGCTGCTTGCCGAATGAGAGAAAAAGTCCTTTACAAAAACGACAAGCAACCGTAGTCCTGAGCTTCGCGTGAGCTCATTAGTTCTCTAAACGGGGGTTTTTTTTCCGCGGGGTGTTCCCCTCTGCCCAAACAACCCCGGGCACGAACCGAATCAGATCCGAGGGAGACGTCGCTCACGTCAGGGAACAGAAGTCTAAAAAAAAAAACAATATATTCCATCGGTGGTTGGAAGAAAATGAACGGTGGCGTCTGATTTAAGCCACCTACAAAGCAACTGAGCAACTCCAAGTGTAATAGAGAGTAAAAAAATAATAATAGAGGTAAGATAGAGGTTTAAGAACTCGAGCCGGTCGATATTCGTTCACGCTTGCTCCTTCAATAGCGAGCTCCCCCTCGCTTCACCCGTCTCACTGCTCACCCGCTCCTCCCTTACATTACAGAAGCAGAGAAAGTTGGCCGTGTGTCAAGAGGTTTTTTTGTTTGTTGTAACTTCCACGGATTTTCTTTCCTTTCCACAGTTTCTTTTTGGTGGGCTCGGGAAACTCGTACACAACACAAACTATAAAGGACATGTATATAGCGGACTATTGTTATTTCTTATTATTTCAAACAAGATGTAGATGCTGTATCCTAGACTGTATGCCATACAGTGTATGGTGTCTAGAATCTAAACAAAAGCACATGGATGTGTTTTTACGGGATGACATGCACCGTGGCATGTGCTAAAACGGTTGAATAATTTCACTCCTATTTACAGCACCGAATGTTCACGGTGTCTACTTTTGTTTACCGCATAAATAATGTACTTTCCACAGTGAGGAAATTGAAGTGTCCAAACAATGTGCATGTTTGACGTTGACGTTTGAGAAAAAAAAACCGAATCGCGTTATTTACAAGCATGAAATTGCAGAATTAGGCCTACTGCTCGGCCTTGTTGTGTTGGGCACTACCAGCACGCAATCCTATTGTTTTGAAGAAGCCATGAGAGTGTGACCGCTGTCTTGCCCTTTTGCCAGAAACATAACTGCGTCTGGTAAGCGGCAACAGCTGCCAGGGCTCACGACAGATGCAAGCACGACCAGAGTGATAGACAGAGGAGCAGACGGACAGATCGACAGACACATAGAAAGAGAAAATCAAATTTTCCACAGCCATGATAATGTCATTAATCCTTTGGGGCTTTGGGGTTGAGTGTTATCCTTTCATTCCTATCAGTAATAGGTTACAATATGCCCGAATGCTGTGTGTTCCTCCTGGGTCTGGCTACTTTGTAATTGTAAACTACTTTGTAGACTATTTGTAGATATGTTTTTCACCACTTTTCAGCTGCGTCTGTGAGTAAACTCATGCGCCACTGCATTTAAATCCTACCGTAGGCATCTTTGAGTAAGATGCCTCATCCTTAATGACCAGAATATCACTGTACGCTTCCTAAATAGTGATAGTACCAGTACTACTTTAGTACTAGCACAAACAGTGCTTCTTTTTGACGTTGTATGTGATTTTTACAAGCTCCTCAAAACATAAGATACCTTTGGTTGTGATCATTGACAGGCAACATATCGTTTCTGTACACTATTAAATTAGTGAGTGCGCTATTGGGTATGGGGCAGGGTAAAAGGCCCAGGATTACAAGCGTCTCCACTGATGTACGCCTTGCACTGTAAACACGTCCAACGCTTCATCCTACAATGTGGAGCTTTGTTCATCAGAGAGCCTTCAACCCAAGAGGCCTTCACCCACTGACCTGATCTCCAGCTTTGTTCATCAGAGACCCTTCAACCCAAGAGGCCTTCACCCACTGACCTGATCTCCAGCTTTGTTCATCAGAGACCCTTCAACCCAAGAGGCCTTCACCCACTGACCTGATCTCCAGCTTTGTTCATCAGAGAGCCTTCAACCCAAGAGGCCTTCACCCACTGACCTGATCTCCAGCTTTGTTCATCAGAGACCCTTCAACCCAAGAGGCCTTCACCCACTGACCTGATCTCCAGCTTTGTTCATCAGAGAATCTTCAACCCAAGAGGCCTTCACCCACTGACCTGATCTCCAGCTTTGTTCATCAGAGACCCTTCAACCCAAGAGGCCTTCACCCACTGACCTGATCTCCAGCTTTGTTCATCAGAGAGCCTTCAACCCAAGAGGCCTTCACCCACTGACCTGATCTCCAGCTTTGTTCATCAGAGACCCTTCAACCCAAGAGGCCTTCACCCACTGACCTGATCTCCAGCTTTGTTCATCAGAGAGCCTTCAACCCAAGAGGCCTTCACCCACTGACCTGATCTCCAGCTTTGTTCATCAGAGAGCCTTCAACCCAAGAGGCCTTCACCCACTGACCTGATCTCCAGCAGACCGACGCCCCCCCCCCCCCCCCCTTCATTTTTTACAATGGCACGGCCATGTGCATGTGCCTGTCTATAACTATCCTAATGTTATCCTAGTTTCTCCCAAAGAAATATGAAACTTCTTGCATGTACAACGATGTAGTGGGTCACCATGTCTCTCACCCTAAAGGAAGAGAAAGGAGTACACACACACACACACACATTTGCGTGTGTGTGTGTGGGGGCATACCCCCCCCCCCCCCCCACCCCCCCCATACTCCTTCCCCACCCCCGGCTGGATGTCCTGACCCCCACCTGGATGGATCTGAAACTAAAGGGGTTAGGAGGCCACCAATCGGGAGGCAGCGTGGTCTGTTGACTCAGTGCTCTTATCAAACAAAGTGTGTGTGTGTGTGTTGAGTGGAGGAGAGAGAGAGAGAGAGAGAGAGAGAGAGAGAGAGAGAGAGAGAGGAGAGAGAGAGAGAGAGAGAGAGGAGAGAGAGAGAGAGAGAGAGAGAAGAGAGAGAGAGAGAGAGAGAGAGAGAGAGAAGGAGAGAGAGAGAGAGAAGAGAGAGAGAGAGAGAGAGAGAGAGAGAGAGAGAGAGAGAGAGAGAGAGAGAGAGAGAGAGAGAGAGAGAGAGAGAGAGAGAGAGAGACAGAGAGAGAGAGAGAGAAGGGAGAGAGAGAGAGAGAGAGAGAGAGAAGAGAGAGAGAGAGAGAGAGAGAGAGAGAGAGAGAGAGAGAGAGAGAGAGAGAGTAGGAGGCGCATACAGATAAAAGCATGCTATGCAATGCCTGCCCTATCAAACCAATTGAAAACCAAGGTGTCATGTCGTCAGACGTAGACAAGCTGTCTTTTGTTAAGTGTGTGTGGGTGGGGGGGGGGGGGGGGGGGGGGGTGGGGGGGTGGGGGGGGGGGGGGGGGGGGGGGGGAATTCGATTCGAGTGTATTTCCACTGGTTGATCTAATTTTTTTAATTACAAATGTTTTCTACTCTGCATTTGATTGGAATGAAGAGTAACCCACAAACAGAACCTGAACAGTTTCCAAATGGAAACTTGTGTTGGAGAATGTTCAGGAATGAGGGTTAACACATGGAAGACCTGTAAATGATTTGCGGTAAAAATGTACATAAATCTTCACAAAGATTCAAACATGGAAAGGATTTGAAAAACATATGGGTCAGCTTGTGCAAAAGATGATGTCATGTATATAAATCTTTTAGATATATTTAGGTTATCTTTGACCAATGCTTGGAAGACTCCACACATTTTCTCCAGCATGGCCGCCACGCATGCGTTCGTCCCTGTCTGTTAATGCATGCTTTCTGACACAACCCTGTCTGTTAATGCATGCTTTCTGACACAACCCTGTCTGTTAATGCATGCTTTCTGACACAACCCTGTCTGTTAATGCATGCTTTCTGACACAACCCTGTCTGTTAATGCATGCTTTCTGACACAACCCTGTCTGTTAATGCATGCTTTCTGACACAACCCTGTCTGTTAATGCATGCTTTCTGACACAACCCTGTCTGTTAATGCATGCTTTCTGACACAACCCTGTCTGTTAATGCATGCTTTCTGACACAACCCTGTCTGTTAATGCATGCTTTCTGACACAACCCTGTCTGTTAATGCATGCTTTCTGACACAACCCTGTCTGTTAATGCATGCTTTCTGACACAACCCTGTCTGTTAATGCATGCTTTCTGACACAACCCTGTCTGACGGAAAACCTCCATAACTTTATTATCGATGTTACCTCCTTATACATGCTCGTCTTTCCCCTTTGAATAGTGTATATGTGTTTTTAACGATAGACACACCACACACACACACACACACACACACACACACGACACACACTCGGCACTACCCCAACACACAGCACGCTACACACACACACACACACACACAAATACATAGTGGGGATGTAAAAGATGGCCCTCACATGTAATCTCTCCCCCCTGTGGAGAGTGGACCAGGCAGGAAGGATCTTTGGCAGTTTCTGGAGAGCATCAGACGTCTTTACGAACCCCTGCAGGCATCATGTGAACACTATAGAAACATTAGTGAGAGGCCTTGCATCTGCTCCTCACATCTACACACCCCCATCACCTGGGTCTTTTCATTGACCGACAGCCACACAGTCCCAGAGGCGACAGAAAACAAGCTTTTCGGTGTGTAGTCTATAGGCGACAAACCTCCGTAAAACGTGACTCGCGGCCCACACACTCACATGCGTGCTCGGAAAGAGTGTGTGTTAAGCAGTATCATTTCTCATAAAGAGTAACAATGGCGGGGGGGGGGGGAGGGGGGGGGGGGGGGGCGGGGGGGGGGGGGGGGGGGGGGGAGGGGGGGGGCAGGGGGTGGGGGGGGGGGGGGGGGGGGGGGCGGGGGGGGGGGGGAGGGGGGGGGGGGGGGGGGGGGGGGGGGGGGGGGGGGGGGGGGGGGGGGGGGGGGGGGGGCGGGGGGGGGGGGGGGGGGGGGGGGGGGGGGGAAATAGTGTTACATGTTGGAATGAATATGTTTAGCATCTTGAAATGATATAGCTTCCTCAATATGATAACGCTACATTTAGTATGATTAGCTTATTGTGCCAAAACTGTGTGTGTCTTTGCGTGTGTGTTTAGATATGCACAGCTGTGTGCGTTGTGCACGTGACAACGCACGTCCTGAGATATTGTTGTCTGTGTGTGTGAGTGTGTGTGTGTGTTTGTGATGCTGCACCAGCATCTCACATGCCAACATCACCACGGCAACCGCTCCAGGTAATCCGGTTGACGTCAACCGGGCAGACGTTGGCGAAATCTCAGATTCCTGGTCTTGGTGGCAAGAGAGTGTAGGATGATGGTGGGTGAGAGAGAATATGGTGGTGGGCAAGAGAGTGTAGGATGATGGTGGGTGAGAGAGAATATGGTGGTGGGCAAGAGAGTGTAGGATGATGGTGGGTGAGAGAGAATATGGTGGTGGGCAAGAGAGTGTAGGATGATGGTGGGTGAGAGAGAATATGGTGGTGGGCAAGAGAGTGTAGGATGATGGTGGGTGAGAGAGAATATGGTGGTGGGCAAGAGAGTGTAGGATGATGGTGGGTGAGAGAGAATATGGTGGTGGGCAAGAGAGTGTAGGA
>JACYXH010000253.1:5000-45000 GCA_026745465.1 Lota lota
AGAGAGACAGGGAGATGGAGAAAGAGAGAGAGAGAGAGAGACAGGGAGATGGAGAAAGAGAGAGAGAGAGAGAGACAGGGAGGTGGAGAAAGAGAGAGAGAGAGAGGAGAGAGACAGGGAGATGTAGAAAGAGAGAGAGAGGGAGAGACAGGGAGATGGAGAAAGAGAGAGAGAGAGGGAGAGACAGGGAGATGGAGAAAGAGAGAGAGAGAGAGGGAGAGACAGGGAGATGGAGAAAGAGAGAGAGAGAGAGGGAGAGACAGGGAGATGGAGAAAGAGAGAGAGAGAGGGAGAGACAGGGAGATGGAGAAAGAGAGAGAGAGGGAGAGACAGGGAGATGGAGAAAGAGAGAGAGAGAGGGAGAGACAGGGAGATGGAGAAAGAGAGAGAGAGAGGGAGAGACAGGGAGATGGAGAAAGAGAGAGAGAGGGAGAGAGACAGGGAGATGTAGAAAGAGAGAGAGAGAGAGAGAGACAGGGAGATGTAGAAAGAGAGAGAGAGAGAGAGAGAGAGACGGGCCGCGGTTACATTCATAGCCTAGCCATGCTTAGCATGTAGCTAAGCATACATAATGAATAGAGTGAAATAGTATGTTATCACTATTACCCATTTCACATTATGTTAGCTGCCATAAAAAAAAAAAAAAAAAAAAAAATGATCAAAACAGCAATGTTCAAAACATGGACAAACTGAAAGTGGCGTGATGGGGTTAGAGTGAAGGTGAAGGTGGAAGGTGGATGGGGTGGATGGATGGATGGGTGGGTGGGGTGGATGGGATGGATGGGATGGATGGATGGATGGGTGGGTGGGTGGGGTGGATGGGGTGGATGGGATGGATGGGTGGCATGGATGGGTGGGTGGGTGGGTGGGTGGGATGGGTGGGGTGGATGGGGTGGATGGGGTGGATGGATGGATGGGTGGGTGGGTGGACGGAGGCTCGTTTTGAGGCAGCGTGTCGCAGGTTAGTGAGGTGACAAAAACGACGGCGAAGACACACACACACTGTGATGACAATAATGAAAACAAAGACACAACAAACATTGGGCGACATGATGGGAGCGTACGGCACAATCGTGAGCGGGTTGTGCCTCAAGATGAACCCACGGCGCACCATGTTGACAACCGCTTTTAATAGCGGGGAATGATGGAACACCGTTTGTTTTCTCTCCCTTTCAATCTCTCTGTCCCTCTCCCTTAGTCAGAGTTGCGGTGGAGTGGAAAGAATGATGTCTCTCCCACAGCGCACACACACACACACACGCACTGCACTAGAGTTGTCATGTGATAATGATGAGCGTACTGATGAGTTGAGTTCTGGCAGCCTCGCTGGGGACGGCGGTGGCGGGAGTCGGAACTCTGGAACCCAAACAAGTCATCGTCATTTCTGTTTCTGACCCCCCACCCCACACACACACACACACACCGTTTCTGGTTTCCAGGGCAACGCAGGCTTTGGTTTTTCCGCATGGCAGGACCCCTCGCCAAGGTCCAGTAAACCGCTCGCAAACTCGGGCAGATTCTCTCTTCACTTACACACACACCTCCTACCTCTCTCACACACACACACACACACACACACACACTAAATCCTACCCTCCTTTGATTTAGAGCAAACAGATTGTGTGTGTGTGTGTGTGTGTGTGTGTGTATGTGTGTGTATGTGTGTGTGTGTGTGTGTATGTGTGTGTGTGTGTGTGTGTGTGTGTGTGTCGTGAGGCAGGAACAGGAACAGGAATCGACCCACCAATCAACTCGTTGTCCTACTCCTGCACCGCATCGATTAAGGGGAGCTTCCTCTACACTTTCCCTTCGTCAGCAGAGCGAGCAGACCATCGCATGAGGTCAACCAATCATCTGCTTTTGGTTTCCACCGGCCTTGTCTGCGGCACTCCCCTCTGCAACCACATAACACCCCCAAAGTGGATTCTACCTTCCTCCCTCCCGCTCCCTTCAACCAACTGCATGACAACTCCCTTGTTTCTGTTCTGCACCGGAGTGCACCAGCCCGCAAAAGAACGCTCAAAACATAATACTATTAATATTAATAGCCACATTCAAGGACGAGAGAGAGGAAGGAGAGGCGCCAGACTCCATCATTAACAGCGGTACCGGGGTCCAGTGAGTCTGGATCTTGCACCGGATCGTGGCTGTTACCGAGAGAGGGGAGACGCGGTGGAGTCGTCTCCTATGAAGTCACCTCCCGGCTGTTTATGGAGACTGTGACCACACGGGACTGGATGAAACAAAGAACCCCAAATTATTATTATCATTATTGTTTACGGCTGCCCTGGCTACATAACTGCAACACAATGGTGAGAAGGGAAGAAGATAAATAGAGAGAAGGAGAAGACAACAGATCGGCGCCACTGTGTCCCTGGTTGTGTCTCCTCTGCCATGCGTGATTGACTGAGAACGGCAGTAAAAAGAACTAAAAGAGGTGGCGTGGAGAGAGTGGAGAGAGGGTGGACAATGACTTTTAGGCTCCAAGACAGAGCTCTGAGGAACACCATTCATTGAAAGGACTGCAAGTGAAAGTGATTTAAGGACTGAGGGGACAAGGGAGTGAGAGATAGAAATGAAGAGATGGACCAAATGAAAAGAGCGACGTAGAAAAGGAATGACGTTTGGTGATGAATTAGAGTACTCTGTAACGAATGGAGAGCAACGGTAGAGCAAAAAACCGGTAACGGCACAAAAAAAAAAAAAAAAAAAAAAAAAAAAACCCAAGAGAAAAAAATGCAGAAAGGAAAAGTGACAGCAGAAATCAAATCGCTGAAAGGCGGTCATTAGTGGCGATGTGACAGCAAAAACACCACGACCATTACTACCAAACGTACCAAACTACCCGCAGTCGACCCGTTTCAGTCGCCCTCGCCAAATTCCTTAGCGATGTGGTAAAGCGAGAGAACTGCATGCGCACGCGCACCACCCACACACACACGCACACACAGACACACAAAACAGCACATAGAAGCTTTCCATCTCAACAGTTCAAAAACCAGCGGAAGAATCCCGCAGCCTGCCCGCTCCCCTCGACCCGGCCCACTCCGCCTCAGGTACGCGAAGACAGCGCGGCCTTCTTCCTCACTCTGACCTCCAGGCCGCTAGAGAGAGCGAAGACAGCGCGGCCCTTCTTCCTCACTCTGACCTCCAGGCCGCTAGAGAGAGCGAAGACAGCGCGGCCCGCCCTTCTTCCTCACTCTGACCTCCAGGCCGCTAGAGAGAGCGAAGACAGCGCGGCCCGCCCTTCTTCCTCACTCTGACCTCCAGGCCGCTAGAGAGAGCGAAGACAGCGCGGCCCGCCCTTCTTCCTCACTCTGACCTCCAGGCCGCTAGAGAGAGCGAAGACAGCGCGGCCCTTCTTCCACACTCTGACCTCCAGGCCGCTAGAGAGAGCGAAGACAGCGCGGCCCCGCCCTTCTTCCTCACTCTGACCTCCAGGCCGCTAGAGAGAGTGAGACAGCGCGGCCCGCCCTTCTTCCTCACTGGACCTCCAGGCATAGAGAGAGCGAAGCTGCCATAGGGGACCCTACCCTCACCACTACCATGCGCGCAGTGCACACAAACATGCAGAATTACACAAAACTGGCCCTCTTGCCGTCATCTTGTGTGGGTCTGTGTGTGTCCCCAGCCCTGGCCCCACATCTCTAATGACCCAGCCCTGGCCCCCACATCTCTAATGACCCAGCCCTGGCCCCCACATCTCTAATGACCCAGCCCTGGCCCCCACATCTCTAATGACCCAGCCCTGGCCCCCACATCTCTAATGACCCAGCCCTGGCCCCCACATCTCTAATGACCCAGCCCTGGCCCCCACATCTCTAATGACCCAGCCCTGGCCCCCACATCTCTAATGACCCAGCCCTGGCCCCCACATCTCTAATGACCCAGCCCTGGCCCCCACATCTCTAATGACCCAGCCCTGGCCCCCACATCTCTAATGACCCAGCCCTGGCCCCCACATCTCTAATGACCCAGCCCTGGCCCCCACATCTCTAATGACCCAGCCCTGGCCCCCACATCTCTAATGACCCAGCCCTGGCCCCCACATCTCTAATGACCCAGCCCTGGCCCCCACATCTCTAATGACCCAGCCCTGGCCCCCACATCTCTAATGACCCAGCCCTGGCCCCCACATCTCTAATGACCCAGCCCTGGCCCCCACATCTCTAATGACCCAGCCCTGGCCCCCACATCTCTAATGACCCAGCCCTGGCCCCCACATCTCTAATGACCCAGCCCTGGCCCCCACATCTCTAATGACCCAGCCCTGGCCCCCACATCTCTAATGACCCAGCCCTGGCCCCCACATCTCTAATGACCCAGCCCTGGCCCCCACATCTCTAATGACCCAGCCCTGGCCCCCACATCTCTAATGACCCAGCCCTGGCCCCCACATCTCTAATGACCCAGCCCTGGCCCCCACATCTCTAATGACCCAGCCCTGGCCCCCACATCTCTAATGACCCAGCCCTGGCCCCCACATCTCTAATGACCCAGCCCTGGCCCCACATCTCTAATGCCCAGGCCCTGGCCCCCACATCTCTAATGACCCAGCCCTGGCCCCCACATCTCTAATGACCCAGCCCTGGCCCCCACATCTCTAATGGGCCCAGCCCTGGCCCCCACATCTCTATGGCCGGCCCTGGAATGTGGCTCTACAAACTCATCGCTGGGATAGAGAGAGAGACACACAACACAGGAGAGAGGAGTACAGAGACAGACAGACAGAGAGGAGAGGGACACACACACGAGACAGAGACAGACAGACAGAGAGAGAGACACACACACAAGAGAGACGACAGACAGAGACAGACACAGACAGAGACAGAGAGAGACAGAGACACAGAGAGAGAGGGAGATGGGGGGGGGGGGGTGCAGGGCAGGAAACAGAAACAAGAACAAGCATTCAAAGAGAAGTGCAGCCTGAAGCTGGAGCACAGCGATGTGTGCTGACACCACGCTCCACGCCTCCGCGCTCACGGAGTGGTGTCTGTGAACCTGTGCACCAGGTGGGACTGAGGTTCTGAGCGGGGCCGGTGCACACTGCGCTCATTCACAGAGGGTATCGCACGACCGTTGGCTATTTGGAAGTCATGGATGGCCCAATTCTATTCATTACAGCAGGGGTTTAGGGAGGGGAGGCTGGGGAGATGGGGAGGCACCCAAGGGCCATAACGGATCTTCAAGTGACCCCAATTTGGAGACTCAAGGCAAGGGTATTTACAGAAAATCCCTCAGTCCTCCTACTCAGGGTCTCCAAGGACCACGGTAAGAAGCAAGTGAGCAGTCTTCTTTATCCTTTATCCCTCTTTTTTCCTGCCTGCCTCAACCATGTGTGGTTTTTGTGTGTGTGTGCCTGCGTGTGTGTGTGTGTGTGTGTGCATCATCACACACGCAAGTCAAATTTTCCCCCTGAAGAGAAGCTGGACAACTCCTTATCTTTCCTGCCAGTCTACCTGTTCCCAACACTCAATGTGCATAATCAACTGTCCTCAAAAGGAAATGAAATCGAATTACTAAAAACAAAAACAAAATAAATAGTTACATGTTTTCATCATTGTCTAATTTGCCTCAAAATTCAAAACCCAGATGTTTTGATGATGGAATTGGCTACATGAGACAAATAACTGAGGTTCATCCAGGTTCATGTACGCGTAGCGAGTATTGTAACTCCAAGTTAAGCAAGTTCAGTTTAAAACCAAACTGTAAGCAAGTTAGTGTCAGAACAGAGTGTGTGTGTGTGTGTGTGTGTGTGTGTGTGTGTGTGTGTGTGTCGCGGCTTGTAGTTCAAATGACCAAGATTGTTTACCAGAGAAGATGTCACAGCATGAGGCAGTGTGCGGGAAACTGCTTTTTAATGAGGGTCACACAGTCCAAATGATACTTGCTGAAAAATGCATTCATTTGTGGGAAACGCGTTCGACATTATTATCAGCGAAAAACTGGGAACACAATGGTTCTTCCATAAAAGAGGACGTTTCGACAACTCTTGTGAATGTGTGCACGTGCTTTTTCCTTTATCCACATAAATCAAGAGGAGAATACAAATGCATTCATCAAGTTTATATATAGACATATATTCACAATTTACACACACACATACCTCGCCAGCTTCTATCAATCAGCCTTTAACTAAACAACCGATACTCCGTTTCACACACACAAAGAATTTGTGATTCCCCTCTCCCCCACCCCGCGGCTGTCAGCCTGCCATGTTAAAACTGGATCCCGGAGGCACTCTCCCTGTAAGGCCAAGCGTCCACAACCCACGATGTCCACCCCAGGGAACCATGTCCGCAGGATCCCTCCTCAAAATGCGGTCCACGAAGGCCATGGTCATTGATTCCAAGTGGTTTAACTGACTGTCAATCACAATGAGGGTTTGGGATAAGGAGGGAGATCGACTGAAGGCTGGGGATTGGGGTAGAGGCAATCCATGTCAGCCTTGTGGAGAAACACCGAATGCTCTAGCCATGCTATTCGTTAGCATGGCATTAAGCTGGAAACAAAGGACAGGAGGATGGACAGAAAGGGAGGGAGAAATAAGGATTGATGAAAAAAGGAAGGATAAAGAAAGAAAAGATAGTAGAGAGAGAGATATATATATAGGTATATATGTGCCAATGAGTGACAAATCAAACAACTAAAGGCAAATAAAATGTATTTCCTTGAAATGAGTGGAAAACAAAAAAAGCTACCAGCATGGATGTTGATGCATTGGCAAAACTCAAAATGCTACCAGCACACAACACACACAGACGCACACCACACACACACACACACACACAACACACACACACACACCCACGTCACTGGACCAAACCTAACGACACCCCAAACATTAACTCCAGAAAGCCCACTGACCTAATGACCCTGGAGGACAGTCAATGTAGCAGACTGTGTGTGTGTGTGTGGTGTGTTGTGTCGAGAATGAGACTAATGCAGAGGTTACAATGGGCATCGGTGAGGAAATTGAGTCAGAGTCAGTGCGTATTAGTAAGCGACGGTAATGCTGAGTAATGTAACGAATGTGTGTGTGTGTATGTTAAGGTTTTTTTTTGGGGGGGGGGGGGTGGATGGATGGACAACCCAATGGAATGGGGATGAATTTGAGGCGGAGCTGTTGTTGTAGTTGTTGTTATTGTTCATATCCTTGTTGTTGGTTGTCCTACCCGGGCCAGAGCCTCCTCCACGGTGATCGTCTTCTCCTTCACCATCATCATCTGCTGGATGCGCTCCTCGTCGCTCATGGTGATCTCACTGGCCACGTAGCCGATGTCCTCCCCTGGTGGAGGGAGATGGGGTGAGGGGGGGGGGGGGAGGGCAAAGAACAAAAAGGGGTTACACGTGTGAATGAATGCAACACTGCCATGCAACACGAGGTCACGCGAGTCAACACAACATCGGTACGGACACACACAGCTGTTCTCATTGGGTGGTGATGTCATGATGAAATGACGTAAAACAAATACATGAGACATGACGCGTGCGCGCGTAACACACACACACACACACACACCCCCCCACCACACACACACACACACACCCACACACCCCCCCACACACCCACACACACACACACACACACACACCCAGACACACACACACACACGCACTCTGAGAGAGCCCCGTGCAGAGACGCTGACATCCTACCTTTGGAGGCCTGCCGCGCGACAGGTTTATGCTGAGCCTTGCGGAAGTTCTGCCAGAAGGATTTGTTCTTCTTCTTGTTGTCCCATTTTCCTGGAGAGACCAGGAGCAAGAAACCGAGAGAGAGAGAGAGAGAGCGAGAGCGAGAGAGAGAGATTCAGTCACGTGGGAAGGCAGCGTTTATTGAAAACCACAGACCTGGTTCAACCGACCACTGTGACGCCTCCTCTAATCCTGTGAACAGCCGACCGACCTGCGACAGGACACACGGTTTGGGCTGACCAAACCGCAAACTCTTTACGTGTACACAATGTGTGCAAGAGCACACGAATGAACGCGCTCCCTCGTAAACTTCACATATTCGACACCGTTTAATCCCGGAGCCTTCGACCTGGAACCCTCGCCCTGTGTATAGGTGTGTCCCCGACTGAAACACCGCAACAGACAGTGGGTCGTTCAGGGCGACGCCCACCCCTCGTCAAAGAGCCGTCTGTGCGTATAGGACCGCCGGGACCCTGAGTCCATGTATTGTAGGGGTGTAACCATTCTCCAAATACACGGTGCGGTTCAGACCTCGATTTTTGAGCGAAGGTTCGGCCTTGGTTTTTGTATGGGGGGGGGGGGGGGGGGGTTTGTGGCACGGCCGTGGGTTGTGACCCACGGTAATTTTGTGATACTTTTTTTTAGTACCATCGTTGTGTATGAGCGTTATAATGAGCGACTGTGTAAGAAGTGCGCCACACACACACACCGTGCCGTTATACTATAAGTGTCCCAGAACGAGTACGACTACGAGGATGAGACGGCGGCAACAAGGTGAGGCGAGATACAACTATCGCAGAAGACTCTGAGTCGCTCTCTCCTTTTCATTCTCTAGCTCCTAGTTCCTTATCTGAATGATTGACTCACAATACATAATTATTACCCGGTGACTGCTAATGCATACATTCTTTTTCCTTGTACAACAATATTAAAAGAATGGCTCAAGGCAGCTCAAGCCGCCGATGAAAATAAAAGCCCAAAAAAAGAAGGGACTCACCCCCTGAGCCGTCTTCGGAGCTGGACTTGTGCAGAGGCGTTCTAGTGAAAGAAGAGGCACAGAGAGAAAGGGTCAACATTTACGGCAGAACAGAGACCTCACTATTCCCGCCATTATCTTGCAAACTGTTTATCCCTTCCAAGAGCGACACTTCTAAACATCCCCACCGTGTTTACGTTGGAACACGCCCACTCTTAGGCGGTCCTTCATGCTAAAGGCCGCGATTCTCACCTTTGACCACCGGGGGACAGTGGTTATGCTCAAATGGCGATACGGCCAGAATGCACTACTACATCCTGTTAACCGTCATCGAAGATAAGTGATGCAAGTATATGCAACACATTTTTTTATGGTGGGGGGGGGAAGGGAAAATATAAAAGAATGCAAGAGATTTATGTGACAGTGTGAGGAGAAGCTAAAGAGGTGGAGGAGAAAGAGATGTCATGCCGATGAGCCAAAGAGCGGCTAACCACATAAATATGTGGAGAATATGGGCAGGAGAAGGGAAAGTATGCAGAGAAAAAGAGGCGCAAACGGAGAGAGACAGAAAGAGAGACAAGAAGGAGAAGGCAAAAAACCACAGGCCAGACTCAAGTCTGTTTGTGTTTCCACTACCCTACACAGGATAGAATATCACCAGGGAGGAAAGAAAGAAATGGGGAGAATATATATAAATATATATATATAGAGAGAGAGAGAGAGAGAGAGAGAGAGAGAGAGAGAGAGAGAGAGAGAGAGAGAGAGAGAGAGAAATTAACCGTTAATGAGAGGATTCTCATGCTTTGCTGTTGCACATAAAACATTTTAACTCAGGGTCACTTTGACACCCTTGGTGCACACACACAGACACACACACACACACAACACACACACACACACACACACACACACAGAGACAATGAGCCTGGCTGCAATCTCAATACGAAACAAAGAACAAAACGAATAAGAAGACATACAGTACTACTCCATGTAGAGGGAGAACCTGATTGAGCGTGTGTGTGTGGTTTTAAAAAAGTACACGGCCGTCGCCATTGAATTTAACAATTTAACGTCTTTTTTTTATTGTCCACATCCCCAATGAAATGTATAATAATACAAGAATAACAGGGGAATAACTAGGATGACCAAATTCAAGATGAGGATAGATTCTGAAGAGCTAGACGGACCTCAATGAGGAGATTCGGGTCATTTCCTTGTAAAACATTATGCCGGCCTTTTCCATTAAGAAGGGAGTTACACTCAGGGTTGGGACAGAGAGGGTTAGTAACAAAATGTGCACCCCGACAGATTCTGCTTTTAATAACCCCGCGTATCAACTTGCAAATGTTAGCGGATACAGCACATCGATTATGCAGGGCAACACAGGGCGAAATGAAATATGAAATGTGTCTTTTTGAGAACTGCTGAGGACTATTAAGCCATTGACGCCATCACACACACACACCAGTTGACCCTTGGTCCAGCGGTTGTCAGTGGTGATGTGTGTGAGTGGCCGCGTGACAAGTTCAACAGGTCACTTCCATCTCCTGTGCCTGTGTGTATGTGTATGCGTGTGTGTGAGTATGGGGAAATTTATTCAGAGCTTAACGCCCGGCTACCATGGCAACATAATGAGATGCTAATTGAATGGAGGCCTGCACGGCTCCCCCCCATGGAAGCAACTCCTGTGGAGAGGGGCAGCCCCCCGCTATACACACTATAAATTAGCAACATTGGCATACATACTACATGTGCCCCCCCCCCACACACACACACACACATACACACTTGATGGAGCATGAGACATTTGTGCGGCTAGGCAACTTAATTGGTTTAGCCCTGAATCTTTGGCAAGCTTTTCTATTAGAATTCTGCTCTCTGCACAGAGGACCTTCAATGGGAAATCGGGAGCGCGGTAACAAAACATTTGCGAGGGAAAAAAGCAACTGTAAAAAGACAACTCTGATCCGTCTTCACTAAAGGGCTGGGCACTGGCGCATGCAGTGAAACCAGCATGTGTTTTAATGGCTGCAGTGTGAGGAACTGCACAGCCTCGGGCGTATGTGTGGAATGAGAATGACATGTTGGAGAGCTTATCCCCCCCCGCCCGCATTACTCCCTCTCTTAATGACAACCCAAGCAGAGGTGTGTGTGTGTGTGTGTGTGTGTGTGTGTGTGTGTGTGTGTGTGTGTTATGGTATGCATGCTATCCGTGGGTGTGGGAAATACATTCCCTTGCATTACCGTCATGGGGTTGCCCGGACTACCAATATTACACTAGTTTTATTAGCAATCATTTCCACATAGTACAAACTGTCCAGAGCTAGCGACCCGGTCAACAACTGTACTGCGGCCATGTCAGCTAGGACAGCACAGGGCTTGGAAGGAGGGAAGGAGGGAAGGAGGGAAGGAGGGAGAGAGAGAGAGTGAGAGAAAGGATGAGCTCACATCTACTAATTACATAAGCAGGGATCATGTGATGCGGGCATCGCCAGTCAATCACAGATATGGCTTTAGGGTCAACAGCTGCTAGAACCACTGCCAACAAACACACACACACACACACAAACACACACAGCCTACTGTACAGGCTGGACGGACACGTTAACATGCATATCAGAGCATGGGTGTCTGCTAATGCCTTTACACCGCCCTCAGCATATCCGGGTGACTATCTATGCCAAAACGTTGAAGGTCACACTTGACATGAGGGCATCTTTGACTATGACAGTAAAAGGTGTGCGTACCATAGACTGTATAAAGTTGAGTTTCCAGAAAACTCATACTTGTATCCGCACCGTCTACAGTCGGCCTTTCACATTCACACTTTTGTTTTGGAAGCGTGATGCGGGTGGATCCAAAGCAGATGGCTCACGTGTCCTCAACCACCGTCACAAATTACATCTTGTTAGTGTTGGACTGAGGCCAGACTAAAGGAATGCAATACACACTGATCTCTATGTCTGACAAACACTACCGGTACTCTAAGCTTTAGTATTTGTGTGTGGCTCGGCCCTCTCTAGTGATTAGGAACAAACAACCAAAAAAACTCCAAAAAAGAAAACGTAAACATACGAATCCATATCGGTCCTGTGTTGACTAAGTACAACCATTATGTGTTGTCTCCCCCCTGCCCCAGTCTATGGGGGCGACTGGACAACCCAAGGAAGTCCTAATCTCTTGTAGCTGTCCCACAGGGTAAGAGCAGTTGATGAGAGAGGTGTGTAATGATTCAATATACTACTGTATAGATGTACAGTGACACGTCTTCGGACACAACTCTGTGTGTGTGTAGTTGCAATTCGGTGTGGCGGTACGTGATTGTAGTTGAGCTAGCTCCCTGACACTGTTTCCCTTTAACAGAAACAAACGCATCTGTTCATTTGTTAGAAACCGTCTGTATTCCTGAGGGGAAGAAGCGACGCAGCGACACAGCGACACATAGACCAGCATCGTGAGCCATCAGCAGTATGGTGAAAAAGAAACGTTTTTTTGCAATTCTCTGCAGATAATGTAAAAGCAGCTGGTTTCGTAGGAAACCTTTGTTGAGAGCATATTTGAGTTTGCAGAACTTCCCTGCTGGGTGTTAAATTAGCACAATAACTGCAAAAATGTAATTCTGTAAACTAAATAATGACTGAAGTTTGAAATGCCTCCATTTGAAAAACCAGTCTGATATCACATACCAATGGACTCACCCAGCACTGTTGAGTCATGTTAAATACATGTATACATATATCCCACACCCACACACACACACACACACACACACACACACACCTTACAGGAACCAGAGAAAAAGGAACACCACACACATTCTCTATCCCGTCCTGCTTGTTCATGCTTCTTATCATCATCACCCTCTCATTCTCTCCCCCTCAAGCCGACCCCACGACTCCCCAACACACAAACACAAAGGCGGGAAGGAAGTGCAAAGGGCCAGGGGACAGAGTGTGTGTGTGTGTGTGTGTGTGTGGGGGGGGGGGGGCGGGTCCGACCGCGCCCAGGTCAGTCACAGGAAGCACTTGCTTGGCTGGCTTCCTTTAACTTGTGACGGGAACTTGAACCGAGGACGGCTGGTCTCGGAGAGCTGGGGGCACTTGGTACTTGGGGTCGTGTGTGAACATGTGTGACCCTTTAGACACGTTACACATCGCTTACAATCACCTCAACACCAATCCTGTGAGTGACCGAGGGATGTCTTCTTTAATGGGCGGACTATGTCGACACAATGTGAAGTTAGACCCTTTGATCCATGTATTAACACAGGCCTCCAGCTGCCATCGGCCATGCTCGGTGACCTCCTGTCCTCAAGATCCCATGTGTTGCACGCGTTACCCTCTCTAGCCACACGCGTTCATGAACAACGTTATATGTGCATGCACTTTTGGGATACGGACACCGTACAGACATTGTCTTGACACGCCACATCTCAGTCTGAGATGTGAGGTGACGTGTCGCGCTGCTGGAGGGCAACAGACAGCAGTCGGAGTGGAAAGGCGGTCTTACTTTCTGTCCGCCTCTGGCGTAGACACCTCGCTGCTGAGGCCCAAGGACTCCTGTGAACACAACGGACCGGACGTCAGATTGATGTTCAGTACAATCATGACCGACTGTCTGTCTGCCCCCCCCACACACACACACAACACACACAACACACACACACACACACACCTTCACCATCTTACAACATTCACATTATTCCGTCATTCCGATTTTATTCCATCATTCAATTTCTTATGCATATCCTTTCAGATCGGCATGACCTTTATGTCTTCTAGATGTCTTCACGATTTATGTTTATGTAAGTAGCCTATTTTAGGCTATCTGAACTATACTGTATATCTTTTGTAAATCATTGAGGTGGGTATGCCCTTAATATCTTTGTAAATGGGTGACATTTACACCCAAACGGTAAAGCTACTCTGGTGTTGCCGACGTATGTCGCTGATCAACGTTGACAAAGAAATGTCACTTGTTGCTCTTTTTTTCTTATTTACTTTTTTTACCCTCACGTGTCGTTATCCCTGACATTCCGGTCATGTTTATCCAAATACAGATGCACGACCATGCGTGCATCTACATAATTAATAATTAATTAATTAATTAATTAATTAATAATAATACATAATTTGCGACAATGACACTGACTGACATTGGTGTGCATAGCAGCCCTTCTGTCGTACCACGTGAAACGTGGACGTCAGTCCTCACCTGTATCTCAGAACGAAGCTGGAGAGATGTGATACCGGTGTCCAGTTTCTCCTGAAAGAAACAGAACAAGAGCAATAATGTTTAGAGGTCACCAAATTTGACCGGCGACGGGGGAATGATACCACCGTGTAATGGTGCACCTAAATGGGTAGAGAGAAGAAAGTCCCCACACAGGTAAACAAGCTCAGGTGTAGGAAAGGCCTTTCCCTGGGCCTGCGTAGACACGCCTGAGGTAGTAAACACTATTAAGACCGTGAGCACGTGTCAGGCTGTGTCCGAAAGCGCTTTTTTGTTTTTGTTTTCTAAACCAGTGAGACCTGTTTTCTTTTTGAGTGGTTGACTGACACAAGGCAGGGTGGAGTTAAGTACCACTGCCAAGTGGAGGATTCCTGACTTTTTCACTCGACAACAATTCAGCCATGCCTTGCTCAAGCAACTGACTAGGAAACAAAAAGTCAGGTCTGGCCTGATAATGACGTGACACTCCCTCGTACGATACCTGCGTCACACCGGGTCCGCTTCTCATTCTCTTGCCTTCTGTGGCTTTCCAGTGTGAACCTTTCTATAGGTTAGGTTAAAGTAATGTACCTTTTAACTATTTATTCATTTAGCAGACACTATTATCCAAAGCAGCTTAAGCCCAAAGCACACGGAGCGCAAATTTGAGTTTGTAGTGCAAACCAAGAAAATAAATAGAATCATATCGTTCTAAGGGAGGAGAGCACACAGAGTGGGAATTCTTTTCCTTGCTTCCTTCATATATATATAGGCCTATTTTTCACACGGAAATAGACATAGTATCTAAATTGTTTTAGATACATGTGTTTAACGAGCAGGGGTATCGTCCTCAGTGATGCCCTCGAGTAGACTACAGACATTGTGGTTCGAATCCATAACCTTTCAGCTGGGAGTCAAACACCCTAACCACTAGTAAAGACAAGCGCACAGGAAAAAGGTCAAGATCAAAGCACAAAATATGTATTTTTTTATCTTTGCAGTACCGTAACATATATACACACGATACTCAGGCCTTCGTTTTAGCACAGCTGGAGATAAGACAGAGAGGAGCTTCTGTATGTCTTCAGCAGGCATCCCATGTCTTGGCGATGCGGTGGACCCATAGAGGGCTATAATGGAGGGGAAACCGGAGGTCACAACCACACTTCCTCGCCCAAGAGGAGTGCAGTTTGGTTATAGGTTCTCAGCACATATGCTTTTATGTGTTCTCCTGTTGTATATCGAATCAATGAGATAATTAAATAATGAACCACTCTTATGACTTACTCTTAATGCAGGGTCCCCCGAATCCTTCATACAGTCAATAAGATGAATCGGCATGTTAGACGGTCATTTTCAGCCCATTTAGTAGAAATGTACACAGGAAAGTAGTATATTGAATACTTTACCTGTTGCGTTTTCTGAGAATGAAGACCCGTGACTAAATCAAGCTTTGATAACTTCCCTTTTGCTACTTTCTATTTGAATGGAGTGGGAGGGATTGGACTTGCTTTTAGTAAACATGAGGAAGTTGGGGACTGGTGTTGCAATTAAAACTTTGGATCCTACATGGAAGCATTTGTGCCACGGCATTCCCAGGTGCTACCCATAGTTACAATGTTGTCCACCCAGTTAATCCATTAGTAACAGCGAGAGCATACCATACGTTCTATCAAAAAGGGACTTGTAGAAAATGGACTAGCTAGCAAAAAGGCCAAGAAGAGAGTCTGCATGTTCATGTGGATACAAATGTGATTACATTAGCCGCTTCATGATTTCATAGAATAAAAAGAGATATTGAAATTGCAGTGTTGTTAACATGAGCACTTCAATAATATCAGTATCGCCTTAAAGTGACTACACTTATTAATGTAAATGCACTCAATGCAGCAAAAGGTTCATTCTGACTCTAGGCTAGCTCTTAATGGAACGCCTTGAAATACATAACCTGTGGTAGCACCCATGTATAAAAGAGATTAAACTCAGTTAGCTTTAAAGAACAATAAAATAGATGTATGGGTCATAACAGCTTGATCCAGGTGATCATGACACCCAGAAAATTGCTCGTTTGCAGTCTAAACATTTGTTTTCTTTAATTAATTGTATTCTTAGCCAGCTGCTACAAACTAGGCTTCAACACAACACATTATCTTTCCAAAAAAAGCTCTGACCAAATACATCCGTTCTAAAAAATAATAAAAATATTAAGTCACAACATAAAGTAGCTATCCTCTAAGCCCGGTTTCAAAAGCATGACCAGTTAATGGACGTGGCCGGTCACTCTCAGAAGTACTGTTTTGTTTTTCCTTTGGCTGAGTTCTGGACAAAGAAGTGCAGACCCCCCACCATCCCTCCACTTAACTTAAAGTAGTGAGTCAGTGACTCTTAAATAGTTAGAGACTTACTCAGAAGTGACCTAACCCCTTTTTCAATGGGCTCTTTGCAGGGTGGTGGCCTAAAGTACATTATCAAGTAAAAGCCATCAAGGAATGCTGAGCAGGCTAAAAAAAACATAGCGTTTAGCCTAAACCCTACATTTATCACAACGGTAATCAACAGAAGATAGAACAAGGCTTATGCCAGTCAGTCAGCCGGGCTGTCTGTATCTAAAGGATTACTTTCAGCTCCACCTAAACAGCTAGCTCATAATTTAGCTGTCCAGTCGTCTGTTAGTTTACTCAAGTGGACAAGGATCCAGGCATCTTTCTTGTTGGAGGAGGTGGGGGTTTGTCGGAAGTGCTGTGGAACCATTTTGCCCAGCCAAGGGAATAGGGGGATTCCCATAAGTCAATGAGCAGGTATTCTTTCAGAAAAGTTATTTTTGTAATTACAAAAAGACAGCCAACGCAATTGGACATGTGTCCACGTTGTGCACTACTGCAATGCAAATACACGGGTAGCATGGAAGCCGGATGGGAAGGTATGCCTTTCTAAACGGCAGAGCAGAGCTTACACCAGAATCAAAGAATAAATTGGCACCAACCCCTTAAGCAAGCAGAGGTTTGGCAGTTAGCTGTGGTTCAACGACCAAATGGAGGGAGCGCAACGTGGGCACAATCACACAAAGACACAGAGGCGCCATTCCACACAGGTGGATTATCGTATACCTGCACACGTATACACACGCAGGTTTTTCTTTTCATGCGTTTGATGTCTTTTGCTATCTGATGTTCCTTTGAAGGCGGCTCTGGTCTGTTGTGGTGAAGAGCGATACGCCTGTCTCTGGTTCTGGCCCGTGGGCACAGTGCCCACGGGGGGGCTATGGAGAGATGCTCTGCTATGGATTGAGCCTCTGCCATGGAGTGAGCAGTACAAACACAGCGCTGGGGAGACGCGCTTGTTTTGGAAAACCAAAACAAGCTAAAAGAATGACTGCGGGAATTGAAAAGCATATGCAAAGAAAAATATGACTTTGAAAACAGGGAGCAAGGCCTAGAAAACAGATTAAGTAGCCTACAAAAATGATGCCTTGAGCAACATGTCGTTTTTACGCCTTTTTTATTGGTTTGTTGTTATCCTGACCTACGCAAAGCAATTACAGAGGAATGGATGTGGCGGGTGGGGGGGTTGTTTCAGCGGACAAACTGGTTGTGTTATTTTAAGCGGGGTTATCATATGGGAATACATGAACTTTAGGTACTCACGGTGAGTCGCCTCATTTTTCACTGTCATGTTTTCACTGTCATGTTTAATATGACAGTTGACAGTGAAAACTGACCTCCCTCAAACTCTCACTTGAGCCCGTGTCCAGTGCACAGAGAGTGTCATGACCAGGAAGAAGCAGCAGCTAAAATGACATTTGGGTCCAGATGCCTTCAAGAATTTCTTGGGTCTGTGGGGTGACTCAGCAATTATAGCTTGCTATCAATACACACGGTGTGTATTGATTTTGTATTAAAAGTTTACGGTCTAAAAAGATTATAATATTAACATAACTTTTACAATGAAAAGGATATAGAGAAAGGCAAATGACCCGAGTGGGAGGGATTCATGACGTGATATGAACAGGTACTTCCTGAAGACCATGTCTCCAAGTCTGGAGACATGATACCAGTCCAGTGGGGAGAATGTGCATTGAAAAGCAAGTTCAGTGATATGATAGTTTAAGAGAATTAACTCTGAGGATTCATCAGTTTTAGCCCATTTGTAGAAATGGGCAGAAGTTAAGCAAACGGCTGTTTTAATTAACAGCCATTATTTAGCACTTTCCATATTTGTTAATGGCATTTAATTGTCTATATGCGTTGAGGAGAGCACTCCTCAACACATATTGCATAATGTACCAAACCACCTTTTTGTATTGATTTTGATTAAAATTGACGGTCTAAAAAGATTAAAATATTACATAACGTGTTTGTTTCACGGTCAAAACGTTTCACGCAACCCCGCTTCCCCCAACGTTGCGCTTTCACCAACACCCTTTACTTTCCATGTTCAGAGTCCAGTGCGGCCATTCTCCTCGGTTCTACAGGATAAAGACTACAACCAGGATTGCTTCCTTCCCACTGGTTTTATGTCGTCAAGACAAAACATTTAAATGCTTAGTGTGCTTGAATCTGCTTGAAGGAATTCTCAAGGATAAATGAATATATCTGAACCGTATCATCTTGGAAGCCATTCCTAAAGATAGCGGTACTACTTGACACCAAACCAGACATTTATTAGGGTTTACATTTAAAGCCAAATTACACAACTATGAAATAAAAACAGACGTGAAAGGGGGTTCAAGCATGGCTTTCTTGGGGGGTGTATGTCAAGAGATCTTCGCCCTATGTGGCAACACCAGTAGCATTCTTCCACACCTTTGTCTGTAGCTTGGCAACCAAAAGGGTGCCCCACTACCCTACATCCTACTCAAAGGATCCCCAAACCCCCCTGTAGGGCCCAGAACCCAACAACATTCAGATTCTGAGAGGCCACCGTGCTGTTTTGGGGAAAGAAAGTCAAACTCTACACTCGCATGCATATTAATGCTTGTCCAATTTGTTGTTGTTTTTGTCTGTTTCCTAACAGTTAAGAAAGGCAAATGTATACCCTGTAATGTACTACACCGTTTTACTAAATAATTGACAAAAACATACATTACTGTGAGCTGAGATTGGAGGAAGAAAACTGTTGCCAGTTGTGCTACTACTCAAATCACTCACCATGTCAAGATCCTGGGAGACACGTCGCTTGCGTAGCTCCTCCACGCTGTCGCTGACGTCACTGAAGCAGGTGTTGTAGTACTCAGAGTACTCCTGGGCCAGGTCATCTATGTTGCCCAGCGAAACATCCTGGAGGAAGACAGGGGAGGGAGGAGAAGGGGTGGCTCAATTAGTTATATTGACTCCACTCATCACATCCACTGACATCCAATGTTAATGACCTGCCCCACAGCAGTTATTTCACGTTATGGACACTTTCTTCAAAATCGACTATCTTGAAACCTTTCCCATGCATATCCTGCTTTCAAATCTTCTACATTGCTAAACTAATGACCCAGATAAAGGGAAAGACATTAGATTAGGTCTACATTGAATAATACCAACCCTACTACCTAAACAATGTAGAATTTGGGATATCCTGGAAGCATAAACGGTTATGTTTAGACTGGCGGCACATAGCCTGGTTGACCTGACTTGACCCAAATAATTGACCATTATTTTTTACAATATTTTCCTTTTGCGTCAAATCACTGTGGGCATGTCAGTGTATGGGTAGGATATGAAACTGTGGCTCAATGTGAAACAAGGTGGTCAGGTTTGTGTTTCACGTATTTGCCTCCACCCTCCACTGGGCCGTAGCACCCCTCCACACTCCATAAATACCAAGACACCCACTACTAGAACCTGAGACGCAAACACATACCACACCCACACGTGTATGTGTGGGCGAACTTCTGTTCTTTACACTTACCATACAAACACATCTAGGAATAACTTTACCTCAGTCTTCATATTTTAAACATTCAATATTATATGAAATCCTGCCCAAATAGTGACTTTGGCAGAACATTTGATTTTTCTGGGTTTAGTCTTCATTGAGGCCAGAGTAAGGGACATCGTTTTGCCTCTTTGACATTCTGCGAACATTAATCCAAACACGCTCTTCCGGCGCGCTATAGTTTAGGCCAGCTCAGTTCCTGTCTTTGTGTGCGAGACATATGTTTGGGGTTGAATAAGGAAGCCCAGTACCAAATAAGACTTTACTAAATTGGAATGCATCGTAGACGTTTGTAGACAAGCCTTTAGATCATGTTCAGAAACAGCCACTCATCTGTGTAACCTTAACAACCCCTTGCCCTTTGTGGGTGGGATAAATGGTGAGAAAGCAATAAAGACTAATACATTTATTTCAATGAGCTTTAGCCAGAAATATGTGGAGGCGTTTGTTCCACTAAATACAAGTGTTTAGTGGACACCATTTCTCTAATTCATGCTATTGCTAAATGTTTACTGATCTAAAAGTACAAGGGAGATTTCTATTCAGGCCCAATTCCAGTGGTATCAGATTTAAAACTTTAAGTTTGGATTAGATCTACCATCATATAGATATGATTTCTGAGCTCATCAATTTCAAGAAAACTTAAATGTACTACTAGCAAGACTGACCCTACTTCACTGGGCCTTGGTAAAGATGTAGACCCTTCTAGCAGTGATGCCCGACTGTTGAATATTAATTCAGTGTTGATCTAATCTGTGCCAGGCAGACAGCTAGCATTAAGTCAGAGTTTAGAACAGCCTCTCTCTGTGTGTCTCTCTCAAGCGGACTCACTATCTTAGTGCCAGGCCACAGCTGAATGGATCACTGTGGAGTGTGTCCATGCCTGTGCCACACACAAACACACACACACACACACAAACAAACACAACTGAGCATTAGAGATCACTTCTGAGATGTGTTCTGTCAACACCTAGAATGAAAAAACAGCGCTGTGTACGTATCCACAGAAACCGGGCATTGAAAAACAACATTGGGCTCCGACCCAAACTGAGGTGAATCAATAAAGCAATTCCAGAATCTTCCTTAACCCATACCTAAAACTGTCCGTAGATCTATATCTCTGTGTGTGTGTGTGTGTGTGTGTGTGTGTGTGTGTGTGTGTGTGTGTGTGTGTGTGTGTGTGTGTGTGTGTGTGTGTGTGTGCATTGCATGTAATGTAAGAGAGAGTAACAGAGCTGGGGATGAAAGAAATTACATGCAATGACAGTGTGTGTTTTGGCTGGGGGAGAATGTTGGTGTGTGTTTCAATTTTAGAGTGAATCTAAAATGAGGAGGGGGGGGAGATGGTGGTCTACATGAGGACCTGAATAGGGGCGAGATTTCAGATTGGGGTCGGGGGCATGGGGATGATTTATGGGCCAAATGTGGTGTGAGAGGGGCTTAAACATCTGCCGACTGGCATGAGACACTTGAAAGAAAACTATCTGTAATAAAACGGAGCAGGCGTGTTCCCTGTTGCTATAGTAAATAGGTCAGTATATGGCTCTCTGTGTTATAGCATGCAAGGCTAACCAGTAGAACAAGTGAATAAAAAGATTATTTGCATTAGTTCAGATTAGAAAATAGAAATTGACATCGGTAGTTGTGGAGTGATAGATGTGGTCTTCTTGGGATGGGCTTTGATTGAGTTGGGTCTCAACTGCTTGGATGTGCTAAAAGCCAACACCCCATGTCTGATTCATTCAATTGTTACAAACACAATATAGAGCAAAGTATGCTCTTTCAAGATTAAACGACAAATAGTTACTGCTGAACACAGGTACAGGTAGGCCAATTCATGAGGACAGGCAATTCCCAATTTCCTGTTTGGCTTGGGCTGATTTAACTTTGCAACTAGTCATGTCCCCTCGCATGCTTAGAAATCAGTGCCACGTTCCAGCTCTCACCGCTAAATTAGTTTGCTTTTTTTAATTAATGTCAGATGTTGCACTCTGTCAAAGTACATACTTGTTTTTCAAAATGAGGCCAAAGGTTTGAAAAATAACAGATTAGTTCGGAGCCCGATGTGTTTTGGTCTGTTAAAGCTTCTAGGTACACATTCCTGACCATGCTGGTTTGTCATAGTGAGGCAGTCACGTGGGTACCGAGTTATGGTGCACATGGCAGAAGCCATTGTTAAAGGGGACACCCTGGTGACTAGCCGTTCTGTAGAGAAGGAAAATACCATGACGGGACAGGAGAGTTAATGGCGAACTAGGATGAGCACATCTGAGCTAATCTGGGAAATCACGTACGGATATGACATAAAGAAGTTATGACATTGGTATAAAGATACAAGATGGAAGATACAATTTAACTACAGAACAAAAAGTTGGTTCATCAACCCTAACAACCATTTATATACCCATGTGTTTGTATGAACAATGTGAAAGATAAGCAATGCCTGGGACATTGAACCATTTCTGTTTGCTGAAGGTGTGCTTGTAGGGGTGGATTTGTAATCAAAACCTGAATTCAGCATAGGCACACATCAAAGATTTTACCTAATAAACTTGAATAGCTTTCTGTTAGAGAAAATCTTTTATGTGGCTCAGGTAAAAAATAAAATAATCAGTTCCGACATACCATGCTTCAGAGGTATAGCTAGAAGACAGTTCAGGTCTCCAGAAGTAGGATGCATTCGGGAAAAAACCCTACTCAAACATCTGTTAATCCAAACGCTGTTTACGGCAGGTCCGAGCACAAATATATGACTGGCCCACGTTGGCCTTCTCATTAGAAAACATTCCACCCTGTGCTGGCATGTATGGGTAACCTCAGGGACACAGGGAACAGAGAATAGCTCTGATATAGATATACAGTCAAAATAACGAATCTCATTACAAGGTGATCAAACCTATATTGAACGAAAAACTGGATAATAAGCAGTCTGCAAATGTCAGTAACACAGTGGTACTTAAGTCTTCATCCCAAAACATATTTTCGGAGATTATTATTTGTTTATGCACTTTTGTCTGATCCTAATCAGTACAGACATCTATTATAACTGCAAAACATCAAAATCAAATACATCTGGAACTTGTTGCTACAATGGGCATTGGGTTTACTCAATTTCAAAGGTCATTCCCACACTGCCCTTCCCCCCCCCCCCCCCCCCCCCCCCCCCCCCCCCCCCCACACACACACACACACACACAAAACAAAAGGCATTGAAAACGCATTACATAGTGCGACACCTATAAATAACATTGGCATTTTAGCTTCAGGGTGATAGGGTAAGACATTGTGCTTGGGTGGGTCACTGATTACAAAAATTGTATAAAGATACAATTTAACTACAGAACAAAAAGTTTGTATATCAACCATCTATATATCCATGTGTGTGTGTGTGTGTATGAACAATGTGAAAGATAAGCAATGCCTGGGAGACATTTGGCTTCAATGCAATACACCCATTTAAATATCCTAGCTAGGAGCAACCGTCTCCCACCATGTGTCATAGCACAATACACCACACACAACACACACACACACACACACACACACACACACACACACACACACACACACACACACACACACACACACACACACACACACACACTCCCGTCGAGTGGTCTGTTGTCTTGTTTAGTTATGCGTTTTTGTCCCCGCAAATCAGCAGTAAAGACATTTAAGAAATGAACTAGGTAATTTTTTATTTACATGACATTTCTAACGTGAAAAGCAAAGGTTAAGTTAGTCCTCTAGTTGAATAGTTGACTACACATCAAGCACTAAAAAAAAAAAATGTTGCTAGTCAAGTTCTCCCTAACCTTCACTATCAACTACACCAGACCATCCCTGGTGGAACCATTCCGGGTGAGCTCAAAAGGGAAACATCGCCACGTGGAAATGTGCTAAAACCGACAACGTGGACTCCACATCAAGCTGACCCACAGTTGTGATAACACAGCGACCAAAGGGGGCTTAAATAAACGCAACCACAGACATAGCACACCACATTTTCACTCGACGCGACTCCTGTATTGACTGAAATCTTGCTTATTTCGGGTTAGAGCTCCTCGTGAAAGAACCCCAAACCAAACGTGTGAGTGGTTCAAAACGTGGGGCTACGGGCTCGCCGATGCTTTGATTCGTGATACGCCTAAACCAATGAGGCCACACAATGGCCAATGGTGCTCCTCTAAGTATACCAATATGCCGTCCTAAAACTTACCAGCATTCCCATCACATCCGTCCACAGCTGGGAGAAACTGTCCGACCGCGCCGTCCACCTCGGGCTCAGTGGTGGAGGAGGCAGCGGCCCCCTTTTCACCTTCCATGACTTTTATGAAGTGCTATTTTTGCCACTAGCGAAACAGCTTCCAAACCAAGCCCATTAACAGTGGTCTGATAACAAACAAGAGTTTAGATCCAACCTAATTGAACTGAAAGACCGTTTTTAGTTTTCACGCTTTAAAAATGTTTTTTTTAAATGTTCTAAAAAAGTGTGACAGGCGAAACAAGAGACGACGTTGTGAATCCATTTTCCCAACGCAATGTTTTCTTCGAACGCAAACGCACGCTGCTTGCCGAATGAGAGAAAAAGTCCTTTACAAAAACAACAACAACCGTAGTCCTGAGCTTCGCATGAGCTCATTAGTTCTCTAAACGTTTTTTTTCGCGGGGTGTTCCCCTCTGCCCAAACAACCCTGGGCATGAACCGAATCAAATCCGAGGGAGACGTCGCTCACGTCAGGGAACAGAAGTCTAAAAAAAAAAACCAATATATTCCATCGGTGGTTGGAAGAAAATGAACGGTGGCGTCTGATTTAAGCCACCTACAAAGCAACTGAGCAACTCCAAGTGTAACAGAGAGTAAAAAAAAATAATAATAGAGGTAAGATAGAGGTTTAAGAACTCGAGCCGGTGTTTCAAGCCAAACGGTTCCAAAGCTATCTGGTTCCCGATCGCGTGCATGGCGGGCACGAGCATACGTAGAGAGAGAGAGAGAGAGAGAGAGAGAGAGAGAGAGAGAGAGAGAGGTATATGTCGTTATTGTTGTAAATAGGTATGTCTTACAGAGTTCTACATTAAAGGCACCTCTAACACCCGATTCTATTAATTATTTGTCTTCTTATTAAAAAAAAATAAAAAACGATCACGAGCTGGATTCGATCACACTCCGATATGAAATTTAAAATGTCCTGACCCCCACCTGGATGGATCTGAAACTAAAGGGGTTAGGAGGCCACCAATCGGGACGAAGCGTGGTCTGTTGACTCAGTGCTCTTATCAAACATGACAAGCGCAAGTGTGTACGTGTGTTGTGTCGGAGAAGAGAGAGAGAGAGAGAGAGATAGAGAGAGAGAGAGAGAGAGAGAGAGAGAGAGAGAGAGAAGAGTAGGAGGCGCATACAGATAAAAGCATGCTATGCAATGCCTGCCCTATCAAACCAATTGAAAACCAAGGTGTCATGTCGTCAGACGTAGACAAGCTGTCTTTTGTTAAGTGTGTGGGGGGGGGGGGGGGGAATTCGATTTTTGCTGAGTGTATTTCCACTGGTTGATCTAATTTTTTTTTAATTACAAATGTTTTCTACTCTGCATTTGATTGGAATGAAAAGTAACCCACAAACAGAACCTGAACAGTTTCCAAATGGAAACTTGTGTTGGAGAATGTTCAGGAATGAGGGTTAACACATGGAAGACCTGTAAATGATTTGCGGCAAAAATGTGCATAAATCTTCACAAAAATTCAAACATGGAAAGGATTTGAAAACATATGGGTCAGCTTGTGCAAAAGATGTCATGTATATAAATATTTTAGATATATTTAGGTTATCTTTGACCAATGCTTGGAAGACTCCACACATTTTCTCCAGCATGGCCGCCACGCACGCGTTCGTACTCCCTGTCTGTTAATGCATGCTTTCTGACACAACCCTGTCTGACGGAAAACCTCCATAACTTTATTATCGATGTTACCTCCTTATAACATGCTCGTCTTTCCCCTTGAATGTGTATATGTGTTTTCTTAACGATAGACACACACACACACACACACACACACACACACACACACCAGGTGAATATGGTGAAAATCAGGTATAAATTTTTTCCTTTACAAAAAATGTCCAAGATTTACAACTTTGTTTCCCTCTCTGTCAATATAATATAAAAAGTACTTCAGTAAATCAAGCAATGGTGTACAGCAATGTATTCTCCAAGACTCAAGAAACGTAAATCATGTGACCACATGGTCACATCGACCCAGCCAGTATACAGTTGGATGAACATTATTTACACAACAAGACGGGTCACTGGGGCATTAAATGTCTGACATTGTATTTCGATATGTCGTTGTACAGCGTCATTGGTTTGTCTGCGATACCACACGTTCCCACTCCTACCTTGCCGTCAACACTTTCTGGAGATGCAAATATACTCCTTTTAACCTGTGAGGCACAAAAAGGAGACTTTATTAGTCCATATCATCCTGAGACTTTCATTCCTATCAGTATATTAATATAATTATATTATTGCCAGATATGGGCAGGTTTTCTTTAAGAGAACCAATCGATAAATGCTTCAGGGGGTGTAGACATCACTATTACCAAGCACGAGACAGGACTTGACCTGGCAATAGTGTAAACTGAAACGTTAATCTTTTCTCCCAAAACACAAAAGGTATGGCATTGTAAAACTGTTGTAAATAGTGTGGCACAGCAATAGCATCCAGTGGGGTTTACTACCCTTCAAACTTTGACAACAACGTGACGTACTGAAAATGCATCTCTTGATCAAAGTCATTTTAGAATTTGAGCAAAACACAAATATTAGTCAGTCAGTTCTTACGGGAAACACTGCAACCAAAGCTAAATCGTAACAAAAATGTAACATGGTTTGCGATTGTACTGGTGGTATTTTACACAAAAAACAAATACCTACTTGTAGTTAGTAGTTTAGTTTGAAATATGTAAATGGTGTTGCACCAGTGTTGGAATACAGTCCTTAGAATTTGGACAACAATGTAACTGTTTAAGGGGTTTATTCAATAACATTCAGCTTTTTGATACATTCAATCAGTCAGTGCACACACAAAAAGAAAACCTACCTGTCCCTTTTTGTTCTTGGAGTAAGCTTTAATGTTGAACTGCTGCCACTTTGACTTCTGGTCCTCCCTTTCCTGCACCAACTCCTTCATCCTCTGAAACTTCTTCTGGGCTTTCTTCTTCTTATACTCCCTCTGTTCTGCTATCTGCCCCTTCCTGGAATCAAGAGTTACAACAACTATGTTCACAATGTGTGAAACCACCAGCACCATCATCATCATGGGACCAATTGTTAAAATCACAACGTTGATCTTTGCGATCAAGACATCAGATAAGGACAGCAGGTAGTGCTGTCACTGATCACTGGCTGATTTGACTATTTGGCAAGTAAAAGGATTGAGCGTTACAAACTAAAACAATTGCTTTCGGCTGTACATTTTTCCAATCTGGCAGTTAAAAGAGAAACATTATAAAAGTAAATTTTGGTTATGTGCATGTAGCACCATATTTTGCATAACTACAGCTAAATGCAGTTTTGGATTAAACCTAAGATCTGTGTCAACCTAATCTAATTTAATGACATTGCTCAGTACGAGTACAGTACAATTAACTGCAGTTAGCGTCAAACAGTTGGGAACATGGACAACTGAAAGGTTCTGGGTTCCAACCCTGTCTGTCCCATCTACCTGCTCCTTAAAAGACCTCTATCTAAAATTCACTGTGTGTCACTTTGGATAAAAGCAACTGCTAAAGGACTAAATAGTCAATGGAATTGATGCCACTGATGAAAAGTACTCAGCCAACCAGCGGCCCCCACTATGGAAACAGCTGCAGGTATTTGAAGGTGGGACCAAGCAGATGAACCATACCTTGACTTGGGCTTGCCGTCGTCGTGGCGGAGCTTGCCCTCCTCCAGGGGCTTGAGGTGCTGCAGAGGGATGACCTCTGCGTTGCCGTAGCTGATGAAGGTGATGGCCGCCGTGCCGTTCTCCTCGTCTATCTCCTTGATCTCTGCGTCGTACACCCTGCAAAGAATCCCGTCTGTTAGCAGGTGAGTAGGAGTTGACTGCCAGGCCCTACGTGATCCAACTATCAACTATGGTAACATGATAACGTGAGGGTGAAGTATGACAACATACAAGTTGGTCATAGCATTCATTTCCCAATTGTTTATTTAGCTCCGAGTTTATTTATTTGTTACGCCCTTTTGTATGTTTTAACACTGAATAGCATCATCTTAATTTACTTACTTTATTTTATGCCTGCTACTTGTATGTACGCAATATGTGCTTAGTAATGTAATAAGACATCTCATAATTCACCATAAAAAAGAATGCAATATGTGGATGTGTGTGACCATATTAGCCCACTCAATGATGATGAATCATCATTAATGTATCACTGATAATAATCACTGAGAGGAACAAAAAATTATAAATTGCCCACCAGCCTGCCCCTTAATATTCCCATAACGTTCAAGTGTTACGGTGAACACCTAGAACTAGCCCGATGATTCCTGGACAGGCTACTGTGAGATGAGAGCAGCTGACACTCACTGTCCGTCCTGGCTCCACACAGCCATACAGCCATCGCCAACCTTCCAGTTGTGTTTCAGTGGAGCTGCGTCGGAGCTGTTGGTCCTGGACGTGCTGTCCGCCGGCTGAGCTGCTAGCAAGTCCTTGGTCAACTCAATGACTTCCTAGAAATATAAGAAATGAAGTCCAGAAGTTAAAATATGATCCATATATTTGAAATGTCAAGTGAATGCAACAGGTTCGTTTGTGTAATTCATAAATACAACAAATCAATAATAAGTGCATTAATAATCCAGTACATTGTATTGTATGACTAATTTGAGCCTACAACAAGCACCTGTAAATCTTTTTGTAGTTTGAGCAGATCTTCATTGTCCTCGTCGGTGGACAAGGCAGCTTCCACCTGCTGTAGTTGGGCCTTGTAGGTGCTCAGCTGTTTCACCGGGTCGTCCGACATCTATAGGGAGAGAAACACACAAAACAACAGAGAGAACACACTAGGAGCTGATGGCAAACATCACAAAGGTTAGCACTGGGCTAACGACATGTTAGCATAGATTTATCGGCTAAATTAAGCAATGACTTTGTGCGCGTCAAATTGGATATGGATGTGTTGTTTATAGGGCATGAAAATGACTACTGGGAAGACAAACTAAATTAAAATTGATAAATATTTTGGCATTATATAGGTTAGCATATGTTAGCTACTTCAAGCTAAGGTCCTATTCAAGCGATGACATATCCGAAAACATACAAATTGAGGCAATTGTAAAACCAAAATGTTGTGATCTTACTTCTGTATTGTTGTTGTTTTATGTTGTGAATATAGTCAACATTAAGATCTAAATTGCGATATTTCCGAAAACAATTGACTCGGGAACAAACAACTCAGCCTGCTTATCAACCAACACAGCGATCAGGTAATGAGCTGCTGAACCATCGCGAGAGTTTGCCGGTCTTCGGGGAGGAAATCAGTGGTGGGATCAATTTATGGTTGGGAGACGCTAGGGGAAGTTACTAACTCTGTGCTCAAATGGCATACAATAGAAACAGGCAAGCTACAGTTTATGAATTGTTTTTTGTTTATGTTTATGAAATGTCAACCAGATATCCACGGTGTCATTACAAATATGTCAAAATATAAGTCCATCAGATCTTCCAGTTATGCTTCATTATTTTATGGTTGACTAATGTAGTGACTATTTTGTCCAGAGTTTGTTCTTTGTCACCTTGGTGTTGACTGGGGAAATAGTTGACGCTTGTTTGTTCCACTAAACCAAAAACAAACAAATATCCACGAGAGTAATGTTGAAACTATAAATGGTACTTTTATTTCAACACAAAGATTAGTACGGATCCTTTATCTAAAATAAAAATAAATTATAAGACAGACTGGATATTTTTAGATTCAGGTGCAGCAGTTCATTAGTAAGGTCAAAAAGCTGTGCGCTCCCAGTCGGCCACACCTCCACCTCCATCACCTTCCTATTTTATACCTTTTGACCTGTAGAGGACACAACTTAAGAAGAATAGGCAAAACTTAGTTATAATAAATTCAAACAAAGAAATGGTTAAAGAATGGCTCCTACACAACCGGCCCCTAATTGTATTTGGTAAACAAAACAATTATTAAATTAAATCAAAATAGGAGCCTTGAATGAATTCTTTACCTTTATATTTAATATGAGACCAAAATAAAAACTAGACCATTATCTGGATTCTTTAGTTTTTTTCTTCATCTCCTTCCAACATCAGGCATAACTTTGTGATTGACCTTTCTAAGATGTTGTTCCGGGTCTTGAGTTTCACAGAGCGGACAAGTCCCTTTTTGTCAGGGAATACTTCGGTTATTCTGCCCAGAATCCAAGAACCTCTTGGGGAAGTTGGATCCACCACCAATATCCAATGATTAGCTTAATTGTTTATTTGTCAGGAAAAATGTAGGAAAATGCATTAGTCTCAATGAGAGGTGCATTGTACCGAATTATAACATCTTGATCCTCTTCATCCGCAGTCCCAGGTCAGGTACACATCTCATGGGAAATGGAATACAGACTGCACACAAAAAATGACACAGCAGATCTCCCATCTGCTTTATTATGGGTCTCTATTATCCCTTTTGTAACATGTCATGTTAGAATACAGTCATAGCTTGGCTCTTAAAACATGATTTACATTAATCACCAAGAATCCCAAAATAGGCTATATACCATTATTATTGTACCACAATTAATAATGTATGCCCAACACCGGAGCAAATTTCAACATGTCACAATTTATATGTGTGACACCATACATAATAAAACTATACTTTATGAGCCATATGGCAGATGCTCCCAAAGCTCTTAAAAATCCTCTCCTGTTAGCTTTCTCCATCTCCTCTAATTCACCCCTATTTGAAACGCTTACCTAGTGTTCCCCACAAAATGTCCGGGTAAAATTCAAATGCGTTAAAGATAGCGTTGGAGTGAAAAGAAAATATTACACAAAACAAATAATAAAAGACAAAACATGAATTACTCACATTGAGAACAGTGGGCAGCCAATTACAGCGCCCGGGGAGCGGAGGGGGTTAAGTGTCTTGCTCAAGGACACCTCGACATAGTTAGGGTTGAAGTCGGGGCTCAAACTAGCAACCTTCCGATTTTTGCCAGCCGATTGCCAGTCCACCTGCCTCAACTCCTGAGCTAATGTCCCACCCAGTAGCGGTCACTGATAGGAGTTCAGTATTAAGGCTGCGAATTCCCTTTGCCCATCTACTGCCTTTCAGCCTCTCGCCGTCATCTTATAAACAACTTTAGAAAGAAAGTGTCTGGACTCAAACACATGATTGGCCGTCTCCGACAGTGGTACTGAGTTTGAGTCCCAAAACAGATTTATTATTCTCCTTGAGGTTTGAGATCTGCTAAAGAAAATTAATTAACATAAAAGACAGTGGTGTGACTGGACATTTTTCCAACCTCTCTACAACATAAAAACATGCAACGCAATAAAGAAGAACATGTTTAATACATACTTGTAGATTTAAACACATTTTTTAGTTTTTGTTTCTTTTATTATGTAGATGACAAGGTGACTCGTCAGTCAGTCAGTGACATACAGTCAGTCAGACCCACATTGGAATGACTGGGTCAGGGGGTGGTTGGGGAGGATGGGGCATGTCGATCAGCCCCGGTGGACACCTTGCGGGGGGTGGACACCTTGCGGGGCTTCAGCGTGGCTCGTGGCTCGCTGCTCTCCCTGGACGCCTCCAGCGGGATGTCTCGTTGGGTGTTGCGGTCGAACATTCGGAAGAAGTTGTTGTACGACCCGGTCATGATGGCACTGGGAGAGCGAGAGAGTACCAGAGAGTCTTTGTTTACACTTGACACAAAAGCCTGGTGTCAGACACAGAGAAGAATCCAAACATCCAAGAGTACGGTCAGAATGACAAAGGGATCTTGAGAAATAACTAAAGCGGGAGTGCTATGAAAGAGTGAGACAGTGAGTTTTTATTTACACTTGACACAAATGCCTGGCTGTTAAAAGCCACTCAAACATCAAGGAGGATCCAATGAATGAGACAATGGATCGGAATACAACAAGCTATAGAACGCTATATGTTACCTGTCACTGCCATTCCAGCAGCACTCAAATTTGTCAAAGATGCAGTCATTTTCATACAAGGAGCACAGTTTACTGCGAAGTGACGTGCACCTACATCACCAAGACAAATTCCTTGTATGTTTAAAAAACGTACTTAGCAATAAAGCTTTTCTGATTCTGATCTGATCTGAAGGTATTCATGAACCTGAAACAAAAACAGCATTACTTAGTCCAATATTTCAACCAACCAATTGTTAAAATAACACATAGCACAATAGCTCATGCAAGTTTTTCTATAGCAGTTCGGTGTTCAAACCTATAGCTGTTTAAAGGTATAATAATTCTTTAGATACACTTTTAGATCACTTTTGATCAAATACTAAATGGTAGCAATAGAAGCAAATTCTATGTACTTATTTTCTTCTACTTGTTGCAAACAGACCGTGCAACAAGTTGTTGTGGGTCATGTAGGTGATGTATAAAACATGATGCAGTGCAATATGATGACCTACATCTTGTCGCTTCTAGATCAGACTAGCTCTCTCCATGCCGCCTCAGACCTCAGAGAGAGGGAGAGAGAGAGATGGAGAGAGAGAGAGAGAGAGATAAAGAGAGATACAGACTGAGAGCGAGAGATGAAAACATTACATCTTTTTCAAGTGCAATGTTTATAGAGTACTAAGCCAAAATAGACACGCCGAGACAACGATAACAAGCGAGAAAACATCAGAGCCGTCAAAGTTAAAGGGCACAAGGCAAGCGAAAGAAAAACACTGAGACTGACAAAGGGAGCAAAGTGATGGGCGAACGGTGTATAGCCAGACATAAAGGAGCGAGAGCGAGGCACAAGCAAAACTATGTGGCGTTTCCAAGTTTAGCGCAGCTTTGACAAGCATTTAGGTGCTCTTTTTCTCTCCAAGCTGAATCTCTGAAAGGCCCCCTTTCAGACCTGGGCTAGAGGGATTATAGAAAGGCTAGCCCAATGAAAGACACGAACACTCCTTTACACACTGAGCGCATTTACCTGTCAGAACGCTGCAATAAAGTGACTCAAAAACAGGCAACATGCCAAGACTTCAATGTCTTGCGGCCTTTTGTGTCGAAGAAATCTTTAAAGGCAACAATTGAATTGAACCATTTCTTCACCCTCATCTTTAAGCTTTACATATGTCAATATACGTGCACTTCTGGGAGTTTTCATACTATGTAGTGTTGAGTCTCTTCACATTCTTGTGACTGCTTGTGCTCTCGTTTATGCATGCAGATATTTTCTGGTATTTATGTCTGACTTCTCCAAGCGATCTCTAACCAAGCCATCTCTAAACCCGTTCCCCTCATGCATGGTCTCGGTGGGAAGAATGTTTGGATTGCGCCCCACAAAACACAAATCCCCAACTGTGCAAAGTCCCTGAACAAAGTCCCTGCCAGCATTGCACTTGAACCCTTTGTGTTCAAATGAGCGCACATTGTGTGTTTTTAATCATCCTTGCGATATCATTGCGACATTCAGTCTTCCATACCAGGCCTGCGAGAAGTTAAGCCTTTTTATTATATACCGTTATAGCTTCCATTATGTATATGATTATGGTATGCATTCATTACAACTGTGTCAATGTGTTACACGCTATTGTTCTTTTTCTAGACAAATTAGAAGACACATTTGGGTTAAGAGGAAGATCCCCCCCACCCTCCAGTAGACCTGATTCCAGGAAGGCGTACCAACAGCTTGCTGTCAAATTGAATTACAGACCACCGCCACATCAACACTGGGAGGGAGACAGAGATGCCTACAAGGCCCTTCAATGGCTTTGGACAAAGCTAAACTACCGTGCAAATATGTCAGTTGGTCTATTCCAGATTTCACATGGCCCAGGGCTGTGGGTGACTCATCGTCATTCACCGTTTGACACGTTTTGTTAATGCCATTCCTGATTGTTTGTCTGACAGCAATGCTTGTTAAAAAAGATTGTGCCTTGCTCTGTCTGCCAACCTACTTAAAGGTCAGGTGACTCAACTTTCTACAGCTTTGCTCAGCAACCAAATGAGATAAATGAGTTAGTTGTGGTTCTATGTGTTACGGTTAGTTATGTTTTTATGTCCACAATGCTGTTTTGCATCTGGCAGGAAATGCGCATGACATCATCGCCAGCGGCCTACATGGAACAATGGGAGGGGTTGGGCACGGGGGTTTTGAAATGAGCTACTGTGTCGGTCAATGGCGTGTGCTGCTCTGTGGTTTGTCGTCACCGCTCGATGGGGTGATGAATTGGTCAGGGGAAAGCAACAAACCACAGATGAAAAAGATCTTCAGTGCGCTCCTAAATATGTTGCCTCGCTATTTGTCAGTAATATTTTGTTTCATGTGTGTGAATGTGTGCCTTTCAGTATGTCAGTCTCGGTTTGTCTGTTTGCGTGTGTGTGTATTTGTCTGACTGTCTGACTACCTCCAACTTGTCTGTTTGTACTGACTATATTTTGGGTCAGGGCTGGTATTGATTCTCAGAGAGGGCTCTGGTGCTTGCCTTGTCCTGATTTGCCTTTAAAAAGACCCGACTTGCACACACACACACGCACGCACGCACGCACACACACAGCCACACTTTCATTACCCCCATCAAAACAGGAATTGAAAGTGAGTGTTAACACAATGGCTTTTGACTTCTTAACGAGTGTCCGATGGAAGGTCATGACCAACTATCTAAAACCATTAGCAGCAACAATGGAGTCTTTTATTCATTATTTCACTCGCTTCAAAGGTTTGTCTGGATTGAGCATAATGACACAGCTGACTTTTTGGCAGGATAATTAGTGCATTGCTAATTGCAGATTTCTCAACACAGCGATATTGTCCTGGTTGTTGATGTAAATGGTTTATGACAACCTGGATACAGGCATACTCTCACTCATCTGGAATTGATGTAGCCCTAGATTAAACTGTGCAATTTAATTCCCATCAAACAGATAATACCACAGGATGACGGACGGCCGTCCCATTCGTTTTGATTTATATCTAGACAAATGACAGATAAAGGTGGTGATAGGGAAGACTACCCTCTGGGGGAATGGAAGCTGTCTGTCTCCCCAGACGTGAATAATACACCACGCTAGAGAGGGACGGCCGAGGCAAGTGAGGATCTGCTCTTTTCCCAGCCACACCTCCAGCCCTCGGCTATGGATGGAAGGTGTGTGTGTGTGTGTTGGCTGTTGTGGTGGGGTGGGGGTAGGGGGGTAGCTAAGTGAATCATGAGTGTAGCCTGTATTATTTTCATCCGATGACTCTGTCCTCCTGCCCCCCCCCCCCCCCCCCCCCCCCCCCCCCCCCCCCAGACTGAGGGAGCTAGCTGATAGAGCTGGTTGCTGCTGCTTTCCTGAACGACTCATCTCAGATCACAACATGGAACACATGGGTGTGTGATGGCCGGTCTGATGGAGCATCAGTGCGTTGGCAGCGTTTCCGTGTGAAAAACAAGGGTGTGGACTGGAGTGGGTGTGGCGCAGAAAACGCTGGAGATGGTAAACTGATGACTGATCCATTCTTTGATCAAGGGAGGGAGGAAGGAATGTTGGGAGGAAAGTGGGATGGAAGAAGAAAGTCAGAAGAACACAGTGGTCTTGGGACGGGAACCAGAAGCCAGATTTGTGAGGCAACGTACGACCTCTGCCTATTCCCCAGGCTTGTATATTCCTCCCAAAAAACAAGACTCATCATCACCGACTTCATCAGGCCCTGTGCAGTGTTTTCCTTTCCCCAACATGTGGGAACAGAGACAGAGAGGGTGGAGGTTGTGGGCTCCACCTGCTGAACAGGAGCTGTCACTCCCAGCCTGACAGCGTGTGCTGGCAGGCGGCTCCAGAGCCCATGTCACCGTCTCATAAAAGGACTAATTGCTGCTTTGACGTTCCTCACCCCACGCTCACTTTTTCATTGTTTGGCGAAAAGAAAAATAATTCAGTTAAACTCAGCCGGTGCATTGGCTTAAAATGTCAAAAGCTGTTGCAAGCTGTTGCAAGACCACTTAGGTGTCTGCAGACTAAAATGGAGCTTAAGATAGTCAGGGTGTCTTTCCTTCAAATGTTCCCTTATTTCTCTCACCTTACATCCAGAAAAGTGAGATTGTAATTATTAAATAGAAAATCGATATGAATGTTACATGGTTTATCAAAATAAAATGGTATTAATCTGTCAACTCATGCTACATTTGGTACGGTTGACACACAGCTCAGAATCAAGATTTCAATATATATCTAATTAGCTAACTAGGTTATATTGCCTCTGAGTTAATTAAAATTGTATTGAATCTGTGCAGAATCAACGCCTATTAATTTGTTCTTATTGAATCAAATGCACTGTTGTTATTGCAGTGTGTATCAGACGATATGTAGCGCTCACATCGTCTGAGCGGTAGTAGTACACACTCCTAACAAGGGCAGTGTCTGAAGCAAGGGACACACTCACAGGTGTAACCGAACACGTCCAGACTCGTAGGCACAGCAAGGTGAAAAACAAGGCTCTCTCCGCTGATGCAGCGCGTCCTGAAGCCCCACACACACTTCAATGTTGTCAGAACACCGTAGCAGGGATTCAGAAGCATGCCACTTATGTGACACTCTAAGCCCAGAGTAAAGTCTGTGGATCTCACCGAGCCCCTGCACTCTCACTGAGGGACAACATGCCTGAGCCCTCGCCTTGACACATGGGCTCACACACACAGCTCTACTTCCTGCCTGTGCATCCGTCAGCCCCCACACACACACACATACCGGCACACACACGCACACATACACCCAAACACACACATACAGAGAGAGACACACACACCTACACACACACATACAGAGAGAGAGAGAGAGAGAGACACACACACACCTACACACACACATACACAGAGAGAGAGAGACACACACACACACACACCCAAGCAGAGCACAGTAGACACACATACACACACACACACACACCCCAATAGACAAGAGTAGACAAACACATACAAACACACACACACCCAAGCAGAGCACAGTAGACACACCTACACATACATACACACACACGCACACCCCAGCAGAGAAGAGTAGACACACAGACACACACACACACACACACACACACACACACACACACTCCCCTGCAGAGTAGAACAGAGTTCTTGTCTAAAGAAAACCACAAGTATACAGACCTGCCTTGGGACGACGTTTACAGGTGCTCATGGGCAGTGTGATATATCTGCTTCCATACATTACATTACTTTGCTGATGTCTGTGTGCGCACATACACACACACACAATGCCAGCAAGAAGACAACCAAGTCTACACCCACACAAACACACAAGCATGCACGCACCCTCAGCGGTTTTAAGTTGTCACGCTTTGAGGATGGTGGGAGTTTTTATAGGGGTGGGGAAATCCCTTTCTGGTAGTTTTACACTATCGCAGCTGTATTTTGTAACTGTTTCATTATCATAAGCACACACTTTGGCACACACACATACACATAAAACCCCTAAATGATCCATTAGTGAAGTTGTACAGAGTTGTTACTGAAAATGGTACGCTGACAGTAGCACTAGTAACACCTGAAGATATGAATACAATTATATTACATTAGATATCATAGATTAACATAATTTTCGGTAACACATCAAAAAACTCATAAGTAAGCAGCATGATAGTAAGAAGAAGATGCTGTAGCTTGAAGAAGATGCTGTAGCTTGAAGAAAATAAGACTTGCTGCTTAATAAGATGGATGCCAACGTTTGTGATACATTAGTTCTGGTTGTCCTCACTATGGTACCACTGATGCTGATGGAAGTGCCAGGGGCTTAATTAGACTATATGACAACGCAATTAGGATCATTAAATTTTTCAAATGGGAAATTATTTTTTGAAAGAGAAATGATCTGTAATCAGGAAGTCTAATTAAAAGACAAATCCGCTATGACTGTTAACATTTCTTGTATGTAGATAAGAAAGTGTGGGTGTAAGATTTGCTGGTGGTGCTCTTTCACTCTCTCCTCATCTTTACCTCATCCTTCTCGTCCTCATCCTCCATTTTCTCATCCTCCTTTTTGCCCTCCCTATTCCATTGACTCTGAACTCCTCCACCTTGAATCACTAAATGAGAGCATACGCCTCTGGAACTGTGCCCACATTAAAGCAAAACATTTCCATGGCAACAGCATAAACTTGGACAAACGGAGTCTAATTGGTTTCATTTGATTACTATCAATATTCTATTGAATATTTTGACACCCCCCCCAGACACACACAAACATGCACACACGCACACGACAAGAGACCAAGCCATTTGGATGAACACCACGGTAGGATACACAGTGGATGACCACCACAGTAGGTCACAGACACACAGTGGAGACACACAGTGGATGACCACAGTAGGTCACAGACACACAGTGAGGTCACAGACACACAGTGGAGACACACAGTGGATGACCACAGTAGGTCACAGACACACAGTGAGGTCACAGACACACAGTGGAGACACACAGTGGATGACCACAGTAGGTCACAGACACACAGTGGAGACACACAGTGGAGACACAGTGGAGACACACAGTGGATGAACACACAGACACACAGTGGATGAACACACAGACACACAGTGGATGAACACACAGACACACAGTGGATGAACACACAGACACACAGTGGAGACACACAGTGGATGACCACAGTAGGTCACAGACACACAGTGGATGAACACACAGACACACAGTGGATGAACACACAGACACACAGTGGATGAACACACAGACACACAGTGGAGACACACAGTGGAGACACACAGTGGAGACACACAGTGGATGACCACCATGGTACATTGTGTCCGTGACTACGACACGGTTTAGAAGGGAATGTGTGTACTGCATCCCTTGGTCAATTAGAATCCCAGCAGTGTTGAAAGTGAAATGAAAGCAGGTGTGTGAGAAGTGGTGTGGCGTTGCGAGCGGCTGGCTGTCTGACTGGCTGTCTAACTCTAGATAGAAATTAGCATACTGCGATAGCGTCGGCGCAGAGACAGCCTGCCGCCTCAAACCCCCAGCAGCCAGCTCGCACTCTCATTGGTTATTCATTAGGTGACATTGGGATCTGAATGTGTCCCACTGTGTCAGCTTATGTGTGTGTGCGCGCTTGTGTGTGTGTGTGTGTGTGTGTGTTAATATGTGCTTGTAAGGCAGCCTTCCGTGTTGTTGAGGGGTGTGTCATTTAATTACAAAACCTGTGTAATCCATCATATTCTTTATAATTCACAGCGCCCACTGTATCCCATTGTGTGTAGCAAACTAACAGCCACCCAAGTGTGTGTGTGTGTGTGTGTGTGTGTGTGTGTGTGTGTGTGTGTGTGTGTGTGTGTGTGTGTGTGTGTGTGTGTGTGTGAATTTATTCTGGTCTCTCTGGTTCAATATTCAAATAGTTGTTTGCATAAGCAAAAGAGAAGAAGGGGTGAACATGAATACATAATAAAATGGGATTAGTGAAGTGATTGATTACATGGTGACAGTGAAAGCTCGATGGGTGCTGGATCATCAAAAGCAGAAATGTAACCTAATCTAACAGAATATTGTGTTTGACTTTTTGACACCAGCTGTAAACATATGGATTTTACCAACGTTCAAATCATATGGTCTTCTCCATGGACTTACCAGCGTTCAAATCATATGGTCTTCTCCATGGACTTACCAGCCTTCAAATCATATGGTCTTCTCCATGGACTTACCAGCCTTCAAATCATATGGTCTTCTCCATGGACTTACCAGCCTTCAAATCATATGGTCTTCTCCATGGACTTACCAGCCTTCAAATCATATGGTCTTCTCCATGGACTTTCTATGGATGGTATTCGAGGTTGTTTCTGCTTTTCCATTTCATGCTATTGTCCTCATTGCACAGTTAAATGTGTTAACGTTTTATAATCGGCTGCTGTTTAATTTGATTAGTCATTCACTGCGCCAAATAGCAAGTGGTTTGTGTGTGTGTGTGTGTGCGTGTGAGCGTGTGTGTGTGTGTGTGTGTTTGTCTGG
>JACYXH010000253.1:50000-52500 GCA_026745465.1 Lota lota
CCACAGGACTCCCACTGGCCCCAGCTCTCCCCTTGTCTCTCATCCTCTTGTCCTCACAGATTACAGCCTAAGGGAGAAAATGACCACCAATCATTTCTTTGTTTTTTTCTGCTTTTTGGAGCAAAGTGCAGCAACAGCAAAACCCACGTGGCAATATGTTTCATAACTTCCACATTGTATTGTTTTACTGTGTTTACAACAAATGTACAATTATGAATACGCTGTTTACTATTATGTATGGAGAAGAGGGAGGCTGAGGTGTGTGTGTGTGTGTGTGTGTGTGTGTGTGGGGGGGGGGGGGGGGGAGGAGGGTTGCTCAAGGTTATACTTTTATTCTCCATTCCTGGCATCCTGGACACCGGCTGTATGCTCAACCCCTCCTGACCTTGTGCAAAGCTAAACCCCTTAACCCCCCCCCCCCCATCCACCTCCACCCCCGACATCCCTCCTCCTCCACCTGCTCTGTTCCCTTTCTCCTCCTCACTCCCCTCAGATAGTGGAGGGAGGGAGGGAGGGGGGAGGGAGGGGGGAGGGAGGGGGGAGGAGGAACCTGAAGGTCTTTAAACCATCTGTTGTTGACCGTGTCCTCTGGCTCTGCTCTCCTCTATGTAGGGCCTTAATTGGGACGTGAAGTGGTGGTACATTTGCTGTCAGGGAAGCAGCGGCCACGCTCTCAGTGGAGACGTTGCTGAATGTTTGCTGCTTTATCTGTGTCCTTCTCTCTGTTGTTCTGTCTTTTTTTCTTTCTTCCTTTTTCTTTTTTTTTCATTCATAATCTTTCTTTCTTTCTCTTCTCTTTTTTCTTTCTTCTTTTTCTTTTTCATTCATAATCTCTTTCTTTCTTTCTCTTTCTCTTTTTTCTTTCTTTCTTCCTTTTTCTTTTTTTTCATAATCTCTTTCTTTCTTTCAGTCTTTCTTTCATTATTTAAGTCTTTCTTTCTTTTCATTATCAATTCTCAAAGACATTGAGCAACACAAATAATACAGTCTTGCACTAATTGAGGTGAGGCTCATGAAAAGTGTAAGTATGTCAATGATATGTGTCAATACTCAAGGAGTGTGAGAGGAGTGCCCGGTAATAGAAGATCTCCATGTTTGTTCACATCTGGCTGTATTTAGCAGGGTGTGGGCTAGCTAGCGCCATGCGGCTAAGTGTAGGGTGTTACTGTTCCAGCGCAGGCAGGCAATGCCTTTTTAGGTCCAGGAACTCTGGAAGAAGCCCCAGCTCAGCCACAGATTACAGGACCAGCATGCTCACACACTGGGGCTGGGAGCCAGGTGTGTGTGTGTGTGTGTGTGTGTGTGTGTGTGTGTGTGTGTGTGTGTGTGTGTGTGTGTGTGTGTGTGCGCGGTTGTTTTTGTGTCGGCGTGCACCAATGGCAGTGTCTCTGTTCCTGTCGTCAGTTTCACCCACAGTTAGGGTTAGGGGTTAGGGTTAACACAGTGAAAGGCCGCCATTATCCAGTGAAAGGCACGGCGTGCTTGGATTAAACACGTATTCAGCATCAGGGGATGATTCAAACCGCCATAAGCAATGGTGGAAGGACGAAGCACTCGACTCAGGAGTGTGTTCAAGAGGAGGAGTGGAAGAAGACAGCAAAAAGTCTCCCGTGTAAAGAAATAAATTGCAATAGAGAAGCAATTAGGCTTTTAACAAATGGACTCTTTAAATTTCTCTTAAGAAAGAGCGGGAGAGAGAGAGTAGAGGCGAGAGAGAGGTATATACATAGTGAGGCAGTACAAAAGAGAGGCAGACAGACATACACAGAGAGAAAGGTCAAGCAGGACGGTTGCTGCATCGCTGTGTGTGTGTTTGTGCCTGTGCGTGCGTGTGTATGTGTGTGTGTGTGCGTATGTTTGTGCCTGTGTGTGCGTGTGTATGTGTATGTGTGTGTGGCAGCCAGGTGTGGCAGGTGTGTGTGTGTGTGTGCTTGTCTAAGTGAGAGAGGGAGAGGGTGAGAGAGACACAGAGAGACATAGAAAGAGAGACAGAGCGAGAGAGAGACTCAGAAAGAGAGTGTCTTTACCTATGTGCATGTAAGTATTTGAAGGGCTTCACAGTGACTGACTTAAGGTTTATGATCGACTGATATCTCTTTCTGATACAGGATGTATGCATGATTGCATATTCGTATTCATGATTTCAAACACCATTCAACTAACAAAGGCCGTTAGAGAAATTAAAAAGGACAGACAAAAGAAATTGCTATGGTGAAACTTGCAGTCAAGCCAGGATCTAGTAGAGGCATGTGTACGAAGTATTTGCTCTGGTCCAAAGAGTCAGTCAGAATATGTTAGTTTCTGTCTCATGAAGAACCGGCCACATGAAGTTGAATCTTATTGAGTGTATCGTTTACTGATTGGCTGGCTGCCTGACTGTATGTTCGACTCTAGATGACCAGATGGGCCGGTATTATTTATGCATTTAAGTAGATTGTTGAATATGTCCCAGTTGGCTCACATGCTGTCTTACCGGCAGGACAAATTTAGGGGAAGAGGT
>JACYXH010000253.1:55000-58108 GCA_026745465.1 Lota lota
ATAGTGGGGATGTAAAAGATGGGCCTCACATGTAATCTCTCCCCCCTGTGGAGAGTGGACCAGGCAGGAAGGATCTTTGGCAGTTTCTGGAGAGCATCAGACGTCTTTACGAACCCCTGCAGGCATCAGTGAACACTATAGAAACATTAGTGAGAGGCCTTGCATCTGCTCCTCACATCTACACCCCCCCCCCATCACCTGGGTCTTTTCATTGACCGACAGCCACACAGTCCCAGAGGCGACAGAAAACAAGCTTTTCGGTATGTAGTCTATAGGCGACAAACCTCCGTAAAACGTGACTCGCGGCCCACTCACATGCGTGCTCGGAAAGAGTGTGTTAAGCAGTAGCATTTCTCATAAAGAGTACAAAGGGGGGGGGGGGGGGGAGAAATAGTGTTATATGTTGGAATGATATGTTAGCATCTTGAAACGATATAGCTTCAATATGATAATGCTACATTTAGTATGATTAGCTTATTGTGCCAAAACTCTAGCTTTCACAGAGCTCACATCAAGAAAAATGTAAGTTAAAAAACTATTACCATCATTGCTTTTGAGTAAAACCTTGTACATCTTAAAGACTCTATGTCAAGAGTCAAAATGCTTATATTTAGTATTTCTGTCACGATTTGTCTAGTGCAGGAACCCAAAAGCAAACCAGGACGAGGTAAGTAGGAATTTACAAGGTGAGTATTTATTTGGAAACTGAATTTCGAATATTGGTCAGGAGTGGGTGAGGTTGGAAGGCTGGAGGTCTTTGTGCTGATCCAACAATGCTGCAGTGAAGTAGACAGCCAGGCAGGTGTGAGTGACAATCCAGGTGAGTAACTGTAGATGGAGGAGTAGGCGGCAGATTAGTGACAGGCAAACGGAGACAAAAACAGCAACTACTTTGCAAAAACTTGAAGCTTGACACGAGAGATAAACATACTGGTTACGCTAACGATCCGGCAGGGAATGGATGTCTGGTCATGGCTTAAATAGTGCAGAGGTGAAGATCAGGACAAGGTGTGCAGATTGCAGCAGGTGAACGTAGTTGGAGAATCAGCCGGGATGTGTTCAGGAAACTCAGGAAAATTGGACATCAGGTCAGAGGAATAAACAAAACTAAGGCAAAACAGGCTCAAGGTGCAGGATTCATGACAATTTCCCTCCAGCGTACTGCGTGTACTAACAAGCTCTTGTCGTATGAGATTATCTCAAATACCCAGCCGCTGGTCCTAAACACAGACGGTCTAAAATCAGCAGAGAAGACGTTAAGGTGTGTGTGTGTGTGTGGGGGGGGGGGGGGGGGGCTAGATAAGAACAAGAAGCAGAACAGAGAAGATAAAGAAGAGGAGCAGGGTAGGGGGGCAAGATAAAGAACAAGAAGATTGTGGCCAGAGGAGGGGAGGCAGGGGAAGGGGACAAAGGAGAGATTAAGCATGAATTTGTGAAGTGAGTAATAGCAGGAGATTTAAAGTGTTGGAATAGGTGAATGTACAACAAAACAACGAATGAACAAAGGACAATGAAGTATCAGAGGAAGGAAATGAGAGGGGGTAGTGAAAAAGAGAAGCACGGTAAAAGTTTGGTGAGAAAAGCAGAGATGTCGCTGAGGCATCTCCCCAGATAGATAGCGTGAGAATGACTTTAGGGAGTCAGCAACCTCCATGCCTTAAATATAGCCCCTGCAGGGGGGGGTCATAATCTCTGCTGGTAGTGGGCGGTGGTGGTGAGTGGCGGTCATGGTGAGAGGGGGATTGATTGACAGCATGTTCAGACGCAGGTCAGGATTTCAACGTGTAATGGAGAAGCATACCGTGTTGGTGAGTATTACAGTGGGTTGCATTCAGTACTACACACTACAGTGATTTGTGTTGTACCACAATTATTTGAACAAATATTGGCTTCGGTGAATACTTATTTTAGAATTTATCTTTATTCATTTATTTTATATTTTTTAGTTTGTGTCACTAGAGATACTTAGTTATTTATTCATACTATATATTCTTTATTTGAGCTTTTGCATGTTCTTGTATGTTTCTTAAAATCCCTTATTTTGTGGGATTTCAACAACAACATTGACACTAGTCTCATTACTTAACTGGACTTGAAGTGGTGGATTGCAGAACCCATATCTCATTGTTTCGATGTTTGTTTGTTTGACTTTGTACTATCTTTTTATCTAGTAATTAATCAGCGGTGACTTAAAGGTCATACATTCGCATGTACACTGAACTTCCTCTGAACTACTTTTGTATAGATGCATTCTTTGTTAACCATGTATTTAAGACAATGTGTGAGTGTTTGTGTGTATTTTCTGCATGCGTGTGTGTACGTGCACTCATGGCGCGCGTCCGTGTAGGCGGCTCTGCCCAACGGTGTGGTGCCAAACACACCACTGAGTCTTGTGTCACAAAAGGCCAATTAGCACACCGGCTAATGACTGCTTCCCTCTCTGCCACCTCTCACCGCCGACAAGACTCATTAAATGAAATCAACACACTGCTCTTTCCACCGTGTAAATGTTCTGTGTTTTGTTGTAGGTGTTACATGACTCTACTTAATGGAAAACCAGGGCCAGAGTGAATGTCAATCGCCACATCAGGAATGAATGACCTCCGCACTAGAGAAGTAGAAACAGTCAAAGAGAAACAGAAAGAGAAGAGAGAAAGAGTCTAAAAGTGACACAGAGGGACAGTGTCTTATATGCTTGACAGGGTCAGAATAAATGTGGGCAGAGAAATCTAAATGTCGAAAAACATTTAAACAGATGAGTGGAGGTAAGCATTTTTATACAGTAGGAGCTACGCACAGTATTCCTAACTTATATATGCTATTGTGTACACAATGCTATTGTGTACAAAATGCCATTGTGTAAAACCGTGCCGCTTACCTAAAAAGGCCCAACGAGTGAACTGTAGCCTAAGGAGTAGTTAGCCCAATGCTAATGCATTGCTACAGGTGTCTTTTGTAGCTTATATCCAACCATCAAACTGTGGAGACCAGGAACAGCACCTGAACGACGCCCCGCCTGAGGATTGGAGAGCATGCACATGCGCTCTACAAGTTGATCAGAGAGGGACGGCTAGTAAACATAGCTCAGACAAAGAAATAATACCAGGG
>JACYXH010000254.1:0-7500 GCA_026745465.1 Lota lota
TATTTTTCTACATGGAACCCTCTGCGTGTATTTATATGAATGATGATTTAGGCGATCTTAAAAAGCTAAATGGACCCTAGCCATAGACATGGCTATTACGAAAATGCAAATATTAAAGATTTAAAACCAAAATGAAGATGAACTCAACTGTCACTAATGATGTGACCTTTAACATCAAAATGGGCTTCCAAACATCGACTCTCGGTGAGGACAAAGTAAAAAATCCCAGCATCAATCCACTGGCGCCTCTTCATCTCAACGCAAGTCATTCAAAGTGCAAGTCACTCCAACAAGAAGGCCAGCTCACCGTCAGCATGGGACGACCGCACCAGAGGCAGACCACCGCACCAGAAGGCTGGTCATGTGGAAGACGTTTTGGTCCCGTCTCTTCCAGTCACCCATCAGACTGCAAGGTAAGGCGACGGCCCTGGAGAGCTTATCCACGACCACATCTCCCAAGGCCTTCCATACAGGGGCCAGAAGGAGCTGGACCGCAACACATAGGAGGAGGGCAACACAGCAATGTTCAACAATGTGTATATACATGTTGCTGTGCATGTGCAAATACATTTGAACCAACCAAAACCACATGCTACATGTAGCCAGGTTACCTTTGGGGTTCTTAGATGAGATCCACCTCATTTGGTCCTTCAGGAAAAGCAGTTTATTTATATTTAAATAATGAATGAGACCCAGATCAAGCAGCCTTTCACAAACGGAAATTAAAGTTATTTTAGTTTAGTTTCAGTCAGTTTGCTGTATCGCGTGCTCCAGACTCACTGCAAGACCGGCAATCACACCAAACAATATGTTAGCTCTGCTAATCAGGCTCATCTCTTGCAGCTGTGTCTGCTCCTCCAACAAGCCACACCTGGGCTCCCAGCCTGATGACCTGGCCTCCCAGCCTGATGACCTGGGCTCCCAGCCTGATGACCTGGGCTCCCAGCCTGATGACCTGGCCTCCCAGCCTGATGACCTGGGCTCCCAGCCTGATGACCTGGGCTCCCAGCCCGATGACCTGGGCTCCCAGCCTGATGACCTGGCCTCCCAGCCTGATGACCTGGGCTCCCAGCCTGATGACCTGGACTCCCAGCCTGATGACCTGGCCTCCCAGCCTGATGACCTGGACTCCCAGCCTGATGACCTGGCCTCCCAGCCTGATGACCTGGGCTCCCAGCCTGATGACCTGGGCTCCCAGCCTGATGACCTGGCCATGCCCCCTTGCCACACCCGTGTAATTCAGTCACACAACAAATATGAACACAGAGACACAGACATACACACACCCATACAGATCCACACACATACAAATTCACACACATACAGACCAAAACGTCCATGTAAACACAACATATGAAACATATGTGTATGTTTATGTGCGTGTACGTGCGTGCGTGCGTGTGTGTGTGTTTATGTGTGCCTGTGTGTGTGTACGCACACACACACGCACTCACACACACAGGCACACATAACACACACACACACACACACACACACACACACACAAATGCCACACAGAGAGCCAGGCTCCCTCTAGTTCCAGCACAAGCCAGGGGCTTGGCAGTTTGGCGCCTGCAGATGGCTATCGCAGGTGACAGTGTTTGTCTTGCGCTGGAGCGTTTCGCCATGTGGTTTAAAGATGACAGGCACCAACACCACGGCGTGGGAGGGACGGCTGCCGCCTTGGATCCAGAAGCGTGACCGAAAGGCAAAAAGAGAGAAAAAAGAAGAAGGGCCGAACGTGGGAGGCAGGGTGGGTAATATGGGATGCACGAGGAAGCCATCCAGCACCGGGCAAAAAACTATTAAGTAATGGATGTAAATGAATGAAACCAGCCGTGTCCCCAGTCCTCCACCCTACAGGCCTCCACCCTACAGGCCTTCCACGCTGCGCCCACGCAGCGGAGAGAGACGCAGGGACCACCATGTCAACACCAGCGCTGCTGGGAGCGATGGGGAGAAAGATACACTAGAGAGAGCAGGGGCCCGACATGGAGAAGGTCTGCTTGGGGTTTTAACACATGGATGGAGCACAGCTGTCCCCCCCCCCCCCCCCCCCCCCACCTCGTATCGGTTAAATACTTAGGTTTTTCTCTGTCTTTAGGTCTTTGAGTTTTTCTTCTTTTCTGTCTTTGTTTATTTCTTCTTTTCGGTCTTTCTTTGTTTCCCTCTCTCTCTCCCTCTCGTATGTTTGTTACAATCGTTTTTTTCCCTCCTTTCTTCCTCTCTCTCTTCCACTCACTCTATTTGTTCAACAGCCCCGTACTCACACACGACCGGACTCCAAACCATATACTTCGCCCAAAAACGACATTGAATAAATCAAAATAATCGGGACTTCTGACACGGGACTTGTTGCGGTGGGAATTTGCACAACTCTGAGTAAAAGTATTAAAGCTATGGAACAGAGACCAAGTGATTGAATCTCTTAGGAACCTCAGCTAACGACTTTCCCAGACTAGCCGTTGGCACTAGTACATGGAGCATGTGCCAAAAGCTCATTCCACTGGTTCCTGCGGTACTGTAGCTCTGCACTTCTACGAGTACTGCTGAATGGAGCCAAAGGTAGATAAACTGAAATATCCACTCAGTTATAAATGGTATGGTTGCTACCGTTGAACACTGTTTCGCGTCACTTGGTAAGTTGTTCAGGAACGAACTCTTTGCAAAAGGAAAATGAACAGAGGCATGGCAAGGACAAACACAGGTGTCGCTCATAACACTAATTATGGGTCTGCTGTTTTTATGTACCAGCTGAAACTAGTGGAGAGATAACACGTTGACCCCGTGGTAACGTGAAGCAGCAGACCCATAGTTAATGCCCGCGTTTGCCCCAGGCTGACGCCTCTGTGTAAAGGGTCTATCGTAGGGTTCAGAAGCTCTGCACCCCCATGAAGCTGCTGAGAACCTGATATGAACGTGGAGCTCAGGGGGAGCGGCCAGAACTCAAACCCTCTACCTGTCATCATCCATCATCCATCCATCCATGTCCCCGTGGTTATTTCAGGCTAAGATTTCCCCCTTTTTAATGTCTGACCTCTGAAGAAGCGGGCCCTCCTGGGGGCCTTAACTTATGTATTGAATGTTCTGGGTGACTGCTCGCCACAACCCTCCATTCCATATCCCATAGTGGGTCGTATAGGTGGTGGTGGGGGTGGTGGTGGTGGTGGTCGGGGTGGTGTTGGGCCTCGTTGTAACCCATACAACGCCTCAGTTCTCAGCCACTGCAGGCCATGCGAGCCGTTGATGTGTGCAGACGCAAACTACATGTCAGTCATCTGACCGAGACGGGTTTGCATTTCACGCGACCCAAAGAAAAGCTCTGTCCTGCTACTCGCTTGACAATTACGCAGGCGTCTGCGCCACAGTTCCGGAAAAAGGGGTATTTCTCTTTAAAAGTCAAACCGAATCATTGAACATAAAAGAACATTTTGAGACGGTCCAGATGGGCCAAACCCTTGTGTTCAGACCACAGATTATCATTAAGGTTCTTTTATTTATTTTTTTACGAGGCCTTGTCTCCTCGCTCCCCACAACCACCTAATCCTGAGCAGTCGCTTGAATTGAAATGAATCTGAAATCACAGCCATATGCAGGGGGGCAGCGCGCAGCCTGCAGGACCGGGCCAATAACGCTACAAGTGTTTCCTCATTACACAGGAACGAGCCTTGTGTTAACCAGTGACCGCAGTCGCAGCGCTGGCCCAGCTGGGACAGGGGGCTGCATGCGACCGGTCCGTTACCGCATCACAGCCCGGTCCGCCGTCGGTCTCGCCGGGAGATCTGCAAACAATTCAGAGAAAGAAATAAATAAATAAAAATAAAACAGCTGCACGCTTCGACTTTTTCTCAGCAACAAAACACCACAACACGCAACAAAAAAAACCTTGGATTTGTTTTCGAATGCATGAATTGGTTCTGTGCTGTCGTTTGGGATGCGGAGGGCAACACACACATTCCAGACTGAACGAACACGAAAACACTTGTCTGATAAACGGGGTTGTTGTGTGTCGTTTTGATGCACAGCCCGTCTGAATCTGTATTCTTGGTCATCCTCATCTATGTGTATGATTGATATACAGCTGGCAATGGCAGACTCACACACACACACACACACACACACACACACACACACACATAAAGATCCAACATTTTATTAATATCCTAAAGGATCCAATAAATCCATATTGTCGCTTTTCTTTATGAAGCGTCCCCTAGATCTCTAGCCCTCTGAGGCCTCCATTAGCGTTGTCACGTCCATTAGCTCGGCATTAGCCGGTCGTTCCGCTTGCTGCTGCTGCATCCGCCCCACAGCGCATCCCAGCGACGACGCCCGCAGCCCTACACCCTGTGAATACCAAACGCCTCATGCATGCATTACGGACGGGGAATCACAGAGTCCCCTGTGTGTGTTTGCCCCCGCTGGCTCACTGGAGATCGACGCACACGAGCCCCAACACAAAACTGTTTAGCATTTTTAGAGGTAACACTCCCCCCCCCCCCCCCCCCCCCCCCCCCCCATCCATTCAGTGAGAACCTGCACATATGCACATGGGAAATAGAGAATGATTACAGATTTAGATGGGAGAGAGAGAGAGAGAGAGAGAGAGAGAGAGAGAGAGAGAGAGAGAGAGAGAGAGAGAGAGAGAGAGAGAGAGAGAGAGAGAGAGAGAGAGAGAGAGAGAGAGAGAGAGAGATGGAGAGATGGAGAGAGGCAGAGAGAATACGACAGAAAGAGATTAAAGGCCAGACAGACAGAAAGACAGACAGATAGAATAGACAGAGAGATACAGAGAAAGATAGACAGTGAGAGAGATATAAAGAGAGTAGACAGGGAGAGAGATATAGATAAATACAGAGAGTAGACAGGGAGCTATATAGAGAGAGATAGACAGGGAGAGGGATTTAGAAAGAGATAGACAGGGAGAGAGATTTAGATAAATAAAGAGAGATATACAGGGAGAGACAGCACGAGAGAAAGAGGGTGAGAGAGTGAGACAGTGTTTAGGAGCTAGGTTGGCTGACAGCCAGTAGTTGTGTGAGTGTCTCCTTAAGGCTGAAGGTTCTGGTGACAGTGAGAAGACAGCCACGTTCTGCTTCATAGCACACGCGCACACACACACGTACGCACACACACATACACACACACAAGCAAACACACAAACACACACAGAAGCACATACACACACATACGCACACACACAAGCACACACACACAAGCAAGCACACACACACACGTACGCACACACACACACACACACAAGCACAAGCACAAGCACAAGCACACACACACACGTACGCACACACACACACACACACACACACAAGCACAAGCACACACACACACACACACGCAAGAATGGCAGGCACAAGAATGGGTAATCACTTTTACAGTAATGCATGTGTCAGAGACAGCGGTGTTACCAGAGACAGATAGGTCTGTGGGTGGAGGCTACGGTGTTACCGGGGACAGACAGGTCTGTGGGTGGAGGCTACGGTGTTACCGGGGACAGACAGGTCTGTGGGTGGAGGCTACGGTGTTACCGGGGACAGACAGGTCTGTGGGTGGAGGCTACGGTGTTACCGGGGACAGAAAGGTCTGTGGGTGGAGGCTACGGTGTTACCGGGGACAGACAGGTCTGTGGGTGGAGGCTACGGTGTTACCGGGGACAGACAGGTCTGTGGGTGGAGGCTACGGTGTTACCGGGGACAGAAAGGTCTGTGGGTGGAGGCTATGCCTGCTCCACATATTTCTTCTGAGAAAGGAAATAACTCAATCTGGTCAAAGTTCACATCACCAGCAGCCCCGCCAAGAACCTGCTCCACATCATCTCATCTCTGACAGAAAAGCGATTTCTCCCTAATTTCCCTCTGATCAAAGTTGCCAATCAACTGAAACTGAAGGATTTCATCGCCCTGGAGCTCAGCAGATTTAACTTTCTATTTTTAGCGCTGTGTGCCTGGACTGTATTGCAAATTTATGTTTCTCTGACAGAAACCTTTTTTTTTAGGTTTGATCTGTTGCCAGCCATTATAGGCCTGCTATCTGCAAAAAGAATTTGTAACTTGAATGAATTAAAGGCATGGCAAGTGTATTTATACAGCGCCATCCAAACATAAGGCCATTCATAGTGCTTCACAAAGGAAGAAATCACATGTAACTAACATTGCAAGGTCCATAAAAAAGAGAAACCAGAAAATAAAATTGAACTAAAGAAATATAAGATGGCTACATCATTTTCTTTTCTAAAAGCAGCTTCAAACAGAAATGTTTTCAGCTCTGATTTCAAATAATTAAAAGTTGAGGCAGACCTCCCATGTTCTGGAAGTCTGTTCCAGATGTGTGGTGCATTAAACCTAAACACTGCCTCACCATGCATGGTTGGAGCCCTGGGAACAATAAGCAGTAGTGAGAAGTAGTGAGCAGTAGTGAGCCGGCCCTGGTGACCTGAGAGCGGGCTCAGAACCCACGAGCACACCAGAGCCCTGGGAACAGTGAGCAGTAGTGAGCCGGCCCTGGTGACCTGAGAGCGGGCTCAGAACCCACGAGCACACCAGAGCCCTGGGAACAGTGAGCAGTAGTGAGCCGGCCCTGGTGACCTGAGAGTGGGCTCAGAACCCACGAGCACATCAGACATGGATTTTTGTCCTCACCCATTGAGTGCCTTATACACTACTAGTGATATTTTGAACACAATCTGTGGCAAGCAGGAAGCCAGTGCAGTGATCTGAGCACTGGAGGAATGCGGTCTTTCGTCTCACTCTGAGGTAAAACTCTAGCAACAGCATTCCGGATGAGTTGCAAATTGGCTTTGTTAGAGAGACTTGTGAAAACCGTATTACAAATGGAAGCATGGATGAGTTTGTCCAAACAATGTCCAAATCTTGTTTGGACATCAACCCTTTAATTCTAGCTTTGTTTTTAAGGTGCTAGTCGTCCATTTTGTAACGGTCTTTATGTGGCTATTAATGTTCAGGTCCTAATCCATAACCACGCCAAGATTTCCGACTTGGTTTTCAGTCTTCAATGATAGACATTCAGCATAAGGGTTCACTTGAACTCTTTTGTCTTTGGCCCCAAGAATAATGAATTCAGTTGTATCTTTATTTAGCTGGAGGGGATTGAGGCACAGCCAGGCATTGACTTGCACAATGCAGTTGATGTGTGAATCATTCAGCTAAAGCTGAGTGATTTATGGTTGCTGCATTGTGTAAGACTTTCAACCAGACCAGAAGATAAGGGATATATTCCCATATCTAATTGATGATTACTTTTCAAGTAAAAAAAAAAAAAGAGGGAAAAAAAAGCCACACATACCAACCAACCTGCCTCTACAGCGTTTATTGTTGTTCAAAGCCCAGGATGCAAAACCAAGACCTCAGAACCCAAGTCCCTCTTCAGCCTTGCTGTGAACGGCAACCACTTTATTTTGCGCAAGAAAAAAATAACCCCGGAAAAACTCTTCTCCTAAACGATTACAGCTGACTCCTTCAATAGAGC
>JACYXH010000254.1:12500-63418 GCA_026745465.1 Lota lota
GCAGGGCGACGCACTGGTGGGAGGGAAACACACAGGTTGTGGGCAGGTGGAGTGAGTTGTGCAATACACAAACGCACGGTGTCTGGCCGATGAAAATACATGCCCCCCCCACACATGGACATTTGACCAGACACCATATTTTACCATCACTATGATAATGCAAATCTAAAACAAATGCATGGAAAATTGATATAGATTTACATGTTTCAAATATTAACAGATTTGACACCCCACTACAAAATGGTACATTCCCCCCAGCACGCCGGGAACACCCCTACAAAGACGCAATGGTAGCGTCTGACTCACTGACTCCTTTGTGAGGAATAATCCAAAATGAGTACATACATCTGTGTCACGTATCTCTCCCCGGCTCTTCTCTGTGGAGCCACAGCCATCTTCAAGCCCTCTCGGACCACATGGGTGGTACTGGGAATGGCTCTCCTCTTCCCCCCCCCTCCCTCGACGCCCAGATGGCTGAAGAACGGGCTTCGAAAGCCCTGCATCAGGCCTCCGCAGGGAGACACCTAATCCCCCCCCTGCACACACACACACACACACAACACACACTACAACTTGTTTTCATTAGTCATATTCTTTATGATACCAGGTTAGTCTCATTGAGATTCAGCGCCTCTTTTACAAGAGCGACCTGGTCAGGGCAGCAGCACTACAGGAAATGAATTAACATAAAATAAATTACATCATGTTTTTACACACGACGGAACGGGCCGGACGACACAACAGAAGCAAAACGAGACTGTGAAACATGAAAAGCAATCACATCATGACCATTTTGGTTTGATCACCGTTTCAAAAGACCCTGACCTTGGACACACACATACACGCACACGCACACACACATACACACACACACACACACACACGGACGCATCCCTACAGGAGCATCCCATACACAGCTTCATAACAGTCTTCAGCTGTGGTCTGTCAAACATCCCCCACAATCCCCGGCTGACTTCCACCCCAGGCCCAGCCTTTTCAACACGGCTTAAAACGGTCCCGGCCCCGTTTGCATTGCTAGCCCGCTTTGGCACCTCGGAGACCCTGTGTTCATCAAAGGACCAACAACACGCAGCCGTTGGATGCAACTTCAAACACACAGCTCCCTAATGGCGGACCTTAAAAGCCCCTTTCAAAACATTTGCAAATGGCAGCGACTTAATAGGTAATACGGCTCTCACCGCATGGTTTCAACAGGGCGAGAGACAGAGGGACAGAGGGAGCGAGAGAGAGGGAGAGAGAGACAGGGAAAGACAGATAGATAGAGGGAGAGCGAGACAGAGAATCCTCCTTTGTGGCTGACCAGAGTGCGGTTTGTTGTGCCGCAAATGGCTGACCGATCACATCAGGGACTTCAGAGGGACACACACACACACACACACACACACACCAGACACACACTCACTACGCCACAAACTATCCAGCAGCCTAATTAAAGTGTGTGTGCTGACGTTCAGATGTTGCGTTTCCCAGAAAACGCCCACATGAGTAGGAACGCCAGGAACGCCTGGTTCCGTGCCGGCTGTGGATCAGCGGAACTGCACCTCTCACCGAGCAACGCGAGGCTCACAAGCGGCGTGGCGATACCGTGAGAGTACTAGTTCGCAATAATCGAACGCAGAAGACCAAACACACAGAGGCCACACAGATGCGTGGGATCACTCTCTCACACACACACACACACACACACACACACACACACACACACACAGAGCGTCACATCCTCTCTGAAACATTTGCTTCTGATTTTCCGTTTAATCCTGTGACCTGGTGGACAGGACATGCCTAGGATGTGTGTGATGTGGCTGATGATGGCTGTGTTGTTGTCTCAACCGTGTTGGAACAGTGGTTGGTGTGGCGACTTTAACTTTATGAAGGCTGTAATGGCTGACCGTAATACAGTCCACATGAGCAGCTGTGTAGGCTTTAGTAGTGCTTGGAAAAGCAAAAGTAGCTAACCGAGTCACTGACTGACTGAATAACTACCCATGGTTGGAAGTCACACGAGAAAGAAGTGGCTTTAAGGCGGCAAATGGTGGTACACGTGATCTCATGGTGTACGGGACCTTGCTGGGTTTCATTTCCAAATTGAAGAGATTCACGCAGAAGCGACCTTTGGCACTATGCATGTGTCTCATGTCCAAAGACACGTTCACTCAAAATACAGTGTAACACTCGCCCTGTTATCTGCGGAATAGGCCTATGCTAGGCCGCAGTTGACGAGAAGTTCAAAATTGTACTGATAAGCAACTACTATTAGGTAAACATAAAAGGTGAGGCACTGGACATTGTGATGTGCTCTTTTTAAACTACAATAATTTGATAACAACACAGACTCGTTTTCCTCCAAAAAGCTGGATTTATTGACAGTTTGTGCTATCCAAAATCGTTTAGCCCCATCATATTTGGATTACGCTACAGCGATCTTTGGAGACTTAATTTTCACTTGATTTACTTTTCTGAGTAATGAGCCTCCTTCAGACCTTTAGTTTTAGACTCCCGGTTTCAAACTCTGCCTGAGGACATATTGAATAGGTTATCGGCTGACTTGGGATGAGTGGAGAAAGTGATCATTTTAATTGCAGGCTTTTATTAATAGCCACTGCATCGGCGGAATAATGTCTCGCTGGGCGTGAGTCTGCTGGCAAATGTGCTTGTAGCAAAGGACCATGCTACACGCCACCTAGGTGGCTTCCATACTCCACCTAGGTGACTTTCCTCGGGCTCCTCCAAACGAATGGACACAGGGTGGTGATGTTGAACCGGTTCATTGTAAAGGTTGCATAGGATGAGGCATGCTGCCATGCCGGAGAGCTCTTTCTAAGCGTGTGCAGCGATGGCTGGTTTAACCTGTGCACACTGATTGCTCAATGTGCAACAGGTGTGCAGCCTCACCCAGCTCCAGACTGCAATCAGTCTGACTCGAGCCAGGTGAGGCTGCTTAAACCAGCCACACACACTCCCACAACATAGTATAGGCTACTTCATCTACCTAAGTATATCGTTCTAATAAAACGCTCAACAAATTGTATGTTTATTTGCAGCAGGCGAAACACGTTGCCTGGAACCTGAAAAAGCCCGTAAAGAAAGAACTACACATGGCCTCTGTAAGTAAACAGGACAGGTGAGGCTGCTTAAACCAGCCACACACACTCCCACAGTGCTGCATTGCGTACTTCATTGACAGCGGGCGCTGTGTGGACAATGTTTTCAGATGCTACATTCACTATTAACGCATAGGCTATGTACAAAAGGCCCCAAACATGCCAATTGTGTGTATCATTTTTGGTAGCTGTAATAATAGTAACCCAATTCAATCAGGAATTAGTGTTGTCTTTCACCCCCCCCCCCCCCCCCGACTGCTGGTAACCCTTTGCTAGTCTCCCTGTCTACCCATGATATACAAGGGAAAAGAGCAGACTTCGCTGCAAGTTATTTAAAGTTCTTTTCTTGACCACGGGTCCATGTCTCCTTCAGCAGAACGATCGATGCGTTTCGGAAAGTCGGATGCTTTTACACGTTTGCTCGGCGTTGTGTGTTTTCGACGACGATCTGACGAAGAGCGACCGGAAGACCGGGGTTTGCATGCTGCAGACTGATGAGGCAGGTAGCCGACAGGTGTGTGGGCAGAGGGAGCAACGGTGACGCACGCCACTGGGAGGCTGAAGACGAGGGCGTGACGGGCGACCCCACGGCGATTGCTTTCCGTGAGACAGCTAGGCACCGGCGTTCACCATGTGGACCTGTTCTCGTTTGACCTTTTTAAAAGGATTCCTCTTCTTCTTCGTCCTCATCTACCTCGTCCTTCCTACTCGCTGATATTTCGTGTCTGCGGAAGATTTCAACCAGCAGAGACCTATAGATTGACATTATTATTGATGCATCGCAATATCCGGCAGTAGGACTCAATCTACACTTTGTTCAACATTTGCAAGAGACACATCCGCTCATAATGATGTTCATGACGGTGGCGATGGAAGTGGAATATCTGGAGATCCTGGAGCCACTCATACAGGCGGAGATGGCCGGAGGTCAGAGCCACTGAAAAGAGACACACGAGAAGCTGAACCGGGCCTTGTGATTGGTTAAGAGCAGGATATTCTGAATCTCCTACAGGTCAAGTAGAACTTTCTGAACTTTCAACCTGTAGCGTCATTTCAGTGTTCGGAAGTCTTCTCCAGTTCAATGCTGCACTAAATCTGTCGAAGGTACGGTAGAGCCGATGCATTTCGGGCCGTAGCTGTGGTACAGCTATACAAAGTGTTCAATTTGTTGTCTGGCCAAAGCCTGAACAACATCTGTTGAATTCTGACGAAACCCACGCGGCTCCATTAGCAGAACATTAGCTATGTTACAGTCGACATTTCCTGTATAAATTACACTCAACCCACAGTGTCCCCCCCTCTTTTTCTCACCCCCCCCCCCCCCCCCCACTGTACCCTAACTGAGTTAAAGCAGCTTGACCTTCAGCCCGCCAAGTCTTGACCTCTCTGTGGCCTCGCTAGCCAATGAGACGCTCCGAATGGCTGACAGGCCGAGGTAATGGAGGTCAGACTGTTAGCGACTTTGAGGGTTCTGCAGAGCTCTCTGGATGGCAGGTCGCTTTCGCATGTCACTACTAGACTAACCAAATCAAGGAGACACAAGAGTCACTAATCTGAGCCCTGGCCACATGGGGGCCACATGTATGAAGACCGTAAATGAGAGGAGACAAGCTCATTAGGAGATTTCCTTAGGCACGGCGGCCATTTACTTTTCACTTTCCGTTGATTATTTCAGCAAAGTCGACATTGAAGCTGAGTGGCTTTTCTGGTTCTGTTTTTGGTTTCACTTTTTGGGCAGACATGACAGCCCTACCGAGTGGCGGGAGGGGGTGAATAAAAGCTTTGACATCCCCTCTGGCTCGTCCGTCCCTGTTCTATATCAGGCTCCCCCCACCCCCTCGCTGATGTTGTGGGCATATTGTGATGCTGAGGACGCAATTAAGCGGGAAGTAATGAAATCACCCTGCGCTCTGGTCCAGGGATGGAGATGAGAGTGGAAAGGGGTCATAGAGGGAGCAAGTGTGCTGGGGCACTGTCTCTGTGTGTGTGCAAGAGTGTGTGTGTGTGTGTGTGTGTGTGTGTGTGTGTGTGTGTGTTTGTGTGTGTGTGTAATGTGTGTGTATGTGTATAGTGTGTGTATAGTGTGTGTGAATACTGTGTGTGTGTGTGTATAGTGTGTGTGAATACTGTGTGTGTGAATACTGTGTGTGTATAGTGTGTATAGTGTGTGTGTGTATAGTGTGTGTGTGTTGTGGCAACCCGGCTCAGGCGGCTCGGGGGGAGCGGTGGCAGGAGGGGTTTGCCGCCGCTCCCCTCGAGATCGCACACCTGAGCCCCTTAGCGCTGAGTGGGGCACTCGAGGCTGCAAGAAGCACCCGCGGGAGAGGAGCAGCAGGGGAAGCGGGCGTGGGGCTCGCGGGAGGGCTCCTGAGTCTGTGAGTCGACGTGAAAGACGCCGGAGTGGATGGTCACGTCGGCGCGAGGGCGCCGCCACAGTGTGTGTCTATACTGTGTGTGTGTGTGTAAGTATACTGAGTGTGTGTGTGTGTGTGTGTGTGTGTGTGTGTGTGTGTGTGTGTGTGTGTGTGTGTGTGTGTGTGTGTGTGTGTGTGTGTGTGTGTGTGTAGGGCAGGGGCCACCCTCCTCCTGTCAGAAGGCTCCCTTGTCTCTGGTCTATCTACTCCGCATCAGCCTCAACTCAAATATATTATCAAAGTGACGTTTACAAATTAAACAGCGAGACGACCGGGCCCCCGAGTATATAAACGCTCATAAAATCCCCCCCGCTCCACCAAGATGGGTGTTTCATCAGCATCAAATATTTATTTGACAAAGACATTAAAGTGGATTACGCTATCTCTTAGCACAGCTTTCCCTTGTGATAACAATGGAAACAGGCGGGCAGCGTTGGCTATGACTCACACTCAGGTGATTATTCTCCCATGGATCAGGCCCAGACTGGCAGTGAGCACGCTGCACTGATAAGCCTGTAGCCTGTTGATAAGACATAATACACACACACACACACACACACACACACACACACACACACACACACACACACACACACACACACACACACACACACACACACACACACACACACACACACACACACACACACACATATATTCATCCATCTATCTAATCCTTGCATTCAGACAGATGAATCAGCCAATCATGTATTTCCATCCATCCATCCATCTCTTATCCATCCATCCATCCATTCATTTCCATTCATCCATATTCCGTTTATCTAGCTTCCACTCATCCAATCATTTCCATCCATCATGTGCCTACACAATTCAGACTGCAATACGTCGTTTGTAGCATCAAGATCTTCTGCATATCCAAGTCTTGGGTGTCGTTTGACTGGAACATGCAAACCTGTCCACATCATCTCCCTCCTCCACCGTTCCACCTAAACTAATAACTGTGTGTTGACAAACGTATCAGCGCGACCGCCGTTGTGTTACCGATCTCGGAGTAGTCATTACGCTCAACACAAACGCGCACTCATTGCACTCCTCCACGACCTTCTCCACGCTTGCGCGCCTGCACGGCGCAGAATGTCACGGCGTGAGCACTCGTTGACCTTTCCCAGTCGGGTCAGCTAGCTAACCGACGACCCCGGAACGGCGCCGCGTAGCCTTACTCAGGCGGATGGGTTCAGCTGGCGTCAGTCTCATCGCACCCGCCACCGCAGATGGCGAAGTCTGCTGCAGAACGCCGTCAATCAATCTACGACGAGAACGGACATTTTCGTTCACCGCAGAAGGTGTTGTCCGCTTACAGGTTGAACTACATTTTTCGTGGCTGCCCTGTTCAGACATGATACCATGTTCCCCAAAGATACAACCAACCAGTCAAAACCAGCTTTTTGGAGTTTTCTTTATACCAGAATTCGGTACCAAAAGCAGTGGAATCCAGTCATTCTTGACGTAACAGTACCATGATACCTCAATACCATGAAACCTTGATACCTCAATACCTTAATACCTCAATACCATGATACTTCAATATTATGATACCTCAACACCCTAATACCTCAATACCATGAAACCTCAATACCATGATGCCTCAATACCATGAAACCTTGATACCTCAATACCTCAATACTTCAATATTATGATACCTCAACACCCTAATACCTGAATACCATGAAACCTCAATACCATAATACCTCAATACCATGATACTTCAATATTATGATACCATGAAACCTCAATACCATAATACCTGAATACCATGAAACCTTGATACATCAACATTGTCACTTGTTGCTCTCATCTTGCTTCTTGTCTTTGTCCTTTATTCGTTCTTATCTCAGTGACTTCAGAGACCGCCTGCAGCACAAACTTCAAGTCGGTTCCACCGATGCTGTGGAAAACAAGTTGTAATTTCTGTGGCTTCAACATGAAACCTAAAGAAAAACAAGGTTTCACGGTCCACAGGAACACAGGAACACATGCAACAGCCCTGGAACCAATCGAACCGCCGAGCATCTGCGACCCATTGAACGCAACACTGCTTTTCTCACCGTAGGGAAAAAGGGGGTATGAAACGAAGGCCAAGGACAGCGTAACGCTCGTTATGGAAGCCGTCAGTCCGGCACTGCAGTGCTTGACCAGCTCTAGATCCCTGATAAGTGCTGTCAGAGGCTGGAGAAAGGATGGGGCTTTGATGGGCCTGTCCGATCAGATACAAGATGCGCGACAGCAGTGCGATAGGACATTCTTCTTGTTGTGGTGGAGATAGGGCCGCACAGGTTCTAGGTGTGTTTGGTGACACACACACACGCAGGCACGCACGCACACACACACACACACAGCCATCTCTCATTCAGGCAGTGTGTCGCTGAGGGGCGGGGAGGCTGGTCCTCTGGGGTGTTAATCAGCCAACGGTCCCGGCGGCCCAGCCCACCTCCACCACGGCCAGTAGCTGGCCGTGGTGGAGGTGGGCTGGGCCGCTCAGCGCCGACTCACAGCCTGTCTGAGCGGAGCCTGCTGCTCAGCCTGCTGGAGGTTGGAGAGGAGATGTGATTGAATTACCGCCTTGATCTCCCAGAGGCAAGCTGCTTCCTTCCTGCTGCATCACGCATGTGATTCCTGCAAGCACACGCACTCCCACGCACACACACACACACACGTGTGCACTCACACGCAGACTCACACAGCACAACAACAGCTGAGAGAGGGAGAACATTCACATCGAGAAACACACACAAACACAAACAGACAAACAAATAGACACACACACACACACAAACAGAAAAAGGAACAGATACCCACATACACACACACACACGATGTATAAATGTAGAAACACAAACACAGCCCTACACCAGCAATGACACACACACACACACACACACGTATAATTCAGCCATCACAGAGACTCATCACTTGTCTTTCTCCAACAGACATATGGCCTCCATTCGCTCAGACTGCAGCCATTATGAGAACTCATGGAAATCCTTGTAAAATAAAAGTAATGAGCTGTAAAATCATGAAATCCTATTTGTGTTGCTTCAATGAAACAAGGTGGGCAGGGAGTTCAGACAGAACAAAACACTGCAATTCCCTGCATTCAAATAATACACAATAAAAACTAAATCCTTCTTGATTGATTGCTTTTCTCCAATGGGGACGAGCGAAAAAACGACAACAATTCAAATGTCAACTCAGCCCCTCTGCATATTATTTTTTAATACAATCACCATGTTGAGACCTAAACATATGTTGGAGACTGGACCATTAACTTTGATTGATGTGTTTAAAAATAAATAGGGCCATCTTTCACTGAACTGCTGCTTGGTTAAAGAATCCCACTGAGCCCGTGACCAGAACCATCAGAGAAACAGCTCGGGTGTCTGCGCTCTCTCTCTCTCTCTCTCTCTCTTTCTCTGGTCTCTCTCATGGTCTTGCTGGTTTCTCATGGTCTCTCTCACTCTCTCTCCCTTCCTCTCTGCCTCTCTCTCTCTTTCCCTGGTCTCTCTCTCTCTCTCTCCCTCCCTTTCTCTCTGTCTCTCTGTCTCGTTGGACTCTCTCTCTCTCTCTCTCTCTCTCTCTCTCTCTCTCTGGTTGGACTCCCTCTCCCTTTCTCTCTCTCTCTCTCTCTCTCTCTCTCTCTCTCTCTCTCTCTCTCTCTCTCTCTCTCTCTCTCTCTCTCTCTCTCTCTCTCTCTCTCTCTCTCTCTCTCTCTCTCTCTCTCTCTCTCTCTCTCTCTCTCTCTCTCTCTCTCTCTCTCTCTCTCTCTCTCTCTCTAGTTAGCAGGACTGGCCTTCGCTACATTCTGCCCCACATGTGGCCTTGATCTGAGACGTTGATTTGTGTGACGGACGTGTGGCGTTGCCTCACAGCAGTGTGTGCAAAGCGTTCGAAAATGACGAATCATGCTGCTCTTAAAAGCGCCTTAACAGAGACTTAAGACGTTCACCTGATAGTTCAAACGCCACGGCACAGACCACCGTCGCCAAGGGACATCTGAGGGAGGCAGGGAGTAAATTACCTCTACCTCCTGAGCCACTTGCCGGCCCCTTATCAGGGAGGGAGAGGTGATGGGGGAGGGAGAGAGGGACGGAGAGAGAGAGAGAGAGGGACGGAGAGAGAGAGAGAGAGAGAGAGAGAGAGAGAGAGAGAGAGAGAGAGAGAGAGAGAGAGAGAGAGAGAGAGAGAGAGAGAGAGAGAAACCAGATCTAACAAAGATGTGGGCCCCTGCCCCCTCTCTCGCCAGTGTCTCTGTGCAGGGCCCGGCTTATTTGATGGAAGCAGTTATGAGCTTTTCATTTCATACCTGTTATGTCCAATACCAGACCAGTCTGCTTTAACTTAACGTTGATCATTTAAATAGTGTCAGGTGAGTTGATAGTGAAAGAGAAGTAGACTCAATTGACTTCAAGGTGTTCTGGCTTTTCTCCTGTCAGTTCTGGAACTTTCTGGTGAGCCGTTCATAATCGTTTGTCACAAACTCCACCCTGCTGGCTGCAAAAAAGGACTGAAAAAGAAAAGAAAAAGGTAAGTTGGAAAACCCAGTTTGGCATTGTGTGGCTCTGTGGTGAATTACACAGCCTGTTGAAAAGCAGCCATAGAATTTCATGGGAAGAATGTTTTGTGGTGGGCCATATTTACCGTACACTGACAACGCCAGGTCGTGAATTATGATTGTTGAATAGGTGTAATTGGTAGCAGTTAGGGTTGTATAGAGAGAACTGTAAACACAGAACGATTAGAGTTTAAACAGAAGCTAAATAAATAAATAAGTAGTGCCCACACTTCAGCTAAACACACAAAGAATATGAAAAAAACCAACAACAACAGAACACAAACTGTAAACCAAGTTATGGCTGAATTCACCGTCTCACTAAGATGTAGTGTTTCACCATGGCATACAGGAGAGGAAGAGGAGGAGAGGATGGAGGAAGAGGAGGAGGAAGAGGAAGAGGAAGAGAAGGAGAAGAAGAGGAGAGGGGAGGAGGAGGAAGAGGAGGAGGAGATGAGGAGGCGAGGGAAAAGGAGGAGGAGAAGGAGGGGGAGTAGGAGGAGGTGAAGCACAGCAAAGCCCCACCAGAACCTCCCTTCCCCTCCACTTGAAGGGGAGCCAGCAACATGAATGCCGGGAGCATAATTGATGGTAACACTTAAAGTATAAGATCAATATTAAACCGTGCGCCAGTGGAGGGCCGCGGAGGAAAGGAAAGAAAGAGCGCACCAGAAGGAGATCCGACACCGCCGCGACGCGGATCGCTTACCGCCCCGCTGTGCCGGGCGGACAGAGGTCAGAGGTTGCCGCGGGTTACCGGCGCCCTGTTTAAACATGTCATTGCGTCTCATGCACGCATACACCCGGCCCAGACGCCGTATCTCGTGTGGCAGAAAACACCCAGGGTTGTATCCGAGACTCCGGATTCCAGTCCCACTCAGAGGACCTTGGGGTTGTGTGTGTGTGTGTGTGAGAGAGTGTGAGTGTGTGTGTGTGTGTGTGTGTGTGTGTGTGTGTGTGTGTGTGTGTGTGTGTGTGTGTGTGTGTGTGTGTGTGGGGGGGGGGGGCGCTGGGGTTAGGTTTTCGGTGAGGCCTTGCCACAAGTTTGATTCGTCTCCCAGATAAGATTCATACTTAACACTGGTCCAGGCTTCATCAGCGTATTATCTGGGATTGGAACAAAGCACAGCAGACGTAAATATTTAAAATATGTTGTCAGTGCGCTGCGTTCTTTTTGTGAACTGCTTTAAGAAAAACCTATTTAACCACTAATGGGAGCCGCAGAACATCCAGAAAGCCTAATAGAGCTCCAGCGCTGCAGTTTTCCCGTTAAAAATCTTCAGTCGACCTAATTGGCTTATAAAAACAGCAGACAAACCGACGGGTGAACCCAGCGAGAGTCTAAACCTGCATGGTGTCACACTCAACCACAAATCTCTCTCTCTCTCTCTCTCTCTCTCTCTCTCTCTCTCTCTCTCTCTCTCTCTCTCTCTCTCTCTCTCTCTCTCTCTCTCTCTCTCTCTCTCTCTCTCTCTCTCTCTCTCTCTCTCTCTCTCTCTCTCTCTCTCTCTCTCTCTCTCTCTCTCTCTCTCTCTCTCTCTCTCTCTCGAAAAGAAAAGAAAAGAAAAACAACCACGGATGGAATTGTTGCTCTTAGATCAAAGCTCTAAGGCGAAGATACGTGGGGATTATGTGTTTTGCAGCGTGATCCCGAGAGTACCAAAACATTCAAAGAACATTATTGCATATATGGGAGACTGACTCATAGTGTTCAGACACCATTTATGAGGACACGAGCCATCAGCCATTTGAAAGATAAGGACCCTCAAAAGCTTGCACCAGTAACCTTGACGTTTGAACGTCTCTTCAGACCAATAGTTTAAAGCCGGACATTTTTACTTGTTTGGACAAAAAGAGCAAATTACGTCTGTTCACGATCGCAGTCTCTCATGAAGGCGAGCTTGGTTATGAGAACTGTATCCTGCAGTTCCCGGGCGTATTACCGGATCACAAGTACACGCTCTAGGAGATGCTCTGGAGTGCATAAGTGTTCTTCTCAGAAAAGGTTTTGACGGGAATGCTTTGTTGCGTTAAATATCCACACTTGTTGTCAGCCTAGCAGGTTTACATTTCACACAATTTAACTACACCGCAGTGAAAGAGGCACGAGAAATAGCAGGTCTGTACATGATGCAATTCTGCAACGGGTTCTGGCAGAGATAACCATTTGCACAGGTCCCTTACCCTAAGATTTGAGCGTTTGTCACCTGTGTGATTGAAAAAAGCACAAAATTAAAGACCTCAATATGACAAAATACAGAAGACGCAAAAAACAAATCGGTCATTTCAGAACACTACCCAGCCCCGCAGAGCTCTCTGACTCCAGGAATTTGGGTTTATTCTCAAACATTTCTCAAAGATGTCAGTCCGTTATGCGTGGTGTTGTATCAAACTCTCTCTTTCTCACCCACACTGCGTAGGCCTTCTGACCGTAACCATCTGTTCATGTCTGTGATCTAGAGCCATGAGAGGCAGTCAACGGGAGGGCTTCCAGTGATTTCATTTGCCTCCCCGGGTTGACTTTATGGACACTGTGTGTGTGTGTGTGTGTGTGTGTGTCTGTGTGTGTGTGTGTGTGAGCGTGTTCCTGTATGTGTGTGTGTGCAGATTGGTGTGTGTGTGTGATGGTTTGTTTGTGTGTGTGTTCCTGTGTGTGTGTGTGTGCGTGCATTCCTGTATGTGTGTGCGGGTTGGTGAGTGTCTGATGGCATGTGCGTGTGTGTGTGTGTGTGTGTGTGTGTGTGTGTGTGTGTGTGTGTGTGCGTGCGTGCGTGCGTGCGTGCGTGCGTGCGTGCGTGCGTGCGTGCGTGCGTGCGTGTGTGTGTGTGTGTGTGACTGTGCACGCACATGTGTAAGTGGGAAAAGGTGTGTCAGTCTCATTTGGATTCAACTTCAACTTGCACAATCTTCGATTTATTACCACGCATGACAGAACAAAAGAATTCCCGCAGAAAATACAAAAGCAAATCCATCACTTACCAAAGGTGGAGAAATCACATGTGTGATACGATAGAGCACTCGGCCATCTCCAGCGCAAGTCAGAGCCGTGTTGCTTTTCATCTCGCTAACCTATCCCAGCGTGGTGAGACCTTGAGACGAGATCCAAAGGAATGGCCTGCACCGTACGATAAAACCAGGACAGCCTGTGGAGGGCTCCCATTACACAATCTTTTGCATTTTTTTTGCGTTCACGGGGGGGGGGGGGGGGGGGGGGGGGGGAGAAACACAATGAGCACATGCCCGTCATTACAGTAAGCGTGCTTATTACGGTGAGGCCCGTTACGCTAAATGCATTGTGATTACGGCGGTTCAGAGTACATTACAGGGGGCTGTTTTAGGTGAGGGGCGGGGGACATAAAGGGACTCTCTGTGGCGCTCTAAGTGCTCTTCCAAGACGTTTTCAGCACGAGTCTTATCATTCCGAGACCTTGTGTCCCGGCAATGCACTCGTCATGATTACCGAGTGGCCTCCGACCCCAACCCGGTTCCGAGAGGATACGGGGGAGACGGGGGGAGAGGCAGACGAGAGGCACCCCCCCACACACACACACACACACACACACACACACACACACACACACACACACCCCCAGCACAGTGATAAACAAGATGGGAGGGGACGGTTGCCAAGGGGGATGACACAAACAGAAGCGTCAACTCCAGATAGTCTCTCCACCGGTCTGTCTGTCAATCAGTCTGTACGTCTGTCTCTCAGCGAGGAGGCATGTGTTGGGCTTTGGCCAGCAAAGCTCACTGATCCGTCTGTCTGTGTATGTGAGGGGTTTGATGTTCTGGGGGCGGGCGGGGGCGATGATAGCCCCTGACATCCCACACCCCATCCATTTGCCAACGGATGACCACACAACCATCACAACCCTGCCAAGACTCCAGAGAGTAAAGACTCCAGAGAGCAGGACAGATGAATGAGGTAACGTTCAACTCTCTGACCAGGGAGGGAGTAGAGGAGGGCTCCACGAGAATGTATGGGGAGGTGTATGTATGTGTGTGTGTGTGTGTGTGTTTTGTGACTGTTGTGTGTGTGTGTGGATGTTTCTTCATTTGAGTGTGTGTCATTCCATGAGTGTATGTGTTATTGTGTGTGTTGGAGTGCGTGTGTTTGTGCGTGCCTGTGTGTACATCTGCGTGTGTGTGTGCGGGTGTGCTTGCGTGCATGATGTTGTGGTAGCAGAAGGAACAGTGCGTGCATGGGCGTAGAGAACACACACTGTTGCTCAAAACAAATCTTTGCGGGCATTTATGGCGACGCCGTTTCTTGAGAAAACAACCCAGGCGACTGATCACCTCCCATACACTCTCACGCCCCCCCCCCCCCCCCCCACCCCCAACCCCTAATCCCAAGAACACTAAACCCTGCCAACACCACCAGCTTCCCCACGCTTTACAACACAACCCTCCACTGCGGCTACAGTACGTCCGTCTGCTTTCAAATAAACTCTCGTAAGCCCCCCCCCCCCCGATTACAGGCCAGCCAGAGAGCCCCCCCCCCCCCCCGGTGGGCATCAGCATTTAAGAGCTGTCGAGGGAGGGACGCCAGCCCCGTGTGGTTACACTTCGCCACGCAGCCTGTCTAATGACCTCTGGACCGGCCCTGCGTCTGCATCGGACCCCAGCGAAGAGTGACTTGTTCCCTGATCCACGACTCGATTTTTATAAGGTGTTGCGTCCACACAAACCCCCCCTCACCGCCCCCCCCCCCCCCCCCCCCCCCCCCCTGCCCCCCCCCCCTCCACGGCCGGACCAGGAATCCGAGTAGAGAAATCCTTGTAAATAGCATTCAGCCGGGCGGGCCGAGATGCAGCCTGACAACGCGCTGACATCTGAAAGGCAGACCGCGCGCTGAAGGTCAGACCGGTTATTAAAAGGACCTTGTGGAAGCCGCTACTACTTCACGCCGTGACTTCACAGACGAAGGTAGCAGTGTGTTCAGCACATCTGAAGAGGACGAAACGGCATGAACGATGTGTGTGTGTGTGTGTGTGTGTGTGTGTGTGTGTGTGTGTGTGTGTGTGTGTGTGTGTGTGTGTGATGGGTGGGGGGTATGGGAAGGTATAGGAAAGAGGGAGGAGGGGGTGGGGGGGGATGCAATTAGAATAAAGACCACCGCGTGTGCTCTGCCCAACGTCCCAGCTGCCATACATTTAGGAAATCAAGGGGGGAACCTCTGTCAGCAGTACTAACGAGAGAGACAGAGAGCGGTAGAGCGAGAGGGAGAGAGGGAGAGAGAGGGAGAAAGATGGAGAGAGACAGAGAGAGGGAGAAAGATGGAGAGAGACAGAGAGAGAGAGACAGAGAGAGAGAGACAGAGAGAGAGAGACAGAGAGAGAGAGACAGAGAGAGGGAGAAAGATGGAGAGAGACAGAGAGAGGGAGAGAGAGACGGAGAGAGGGAGAGAGTCGGAGAGAGGGAGAAAGATGGAGAGACAGAGAGAGGGAGAGAGAGACGGAGAGCGGGAGAGAGTCGGACAGAGGGAGAAAGATGGAGAGACAGAGAGCGGGAGAGAGAGAGGGAGAGAGAGACGGAGAGACAGAGACAGAGAGGAAGATAGAGAGGGAGAGAGTGAGAGAGAGACAGAGAGAGACGGAGAGAGGGGGAGAGACGGAGACGGAGAGAGAGAACATAAAACTTAAGATGCAAATGTGAAGGTGTATTTATGTCACAGAGAGAGTGAGGCAGAGAGAGAGAGAGAGAGTGATGGAAGAGAAGATCTATGTTCATTTGACAGACAACGAAACGGAAAAAAAGACTAAAACACACGATGTAAATATGAAGGCGTATTTGTGTCTCAGACAGAGAGGGAGGGAGAGAGAGAGAGAGAGAGAAAGAGAGCGAGAGAGAGATTTGACAGAGAGATCGACAAAGACATTAGAGAAGGGAAAGTGCATCTTTGTGGGGACTCTGGCCCTATGCAGCGCTGTCAGAGAGCGAGTGATTCACCACATACCGCTCCAAATGACCCCAGACTGGCTGCCCCCATCAGATCCACGCTGAACAGAGAGAGATTAAGAGGTCAAGAAGTACGCTTTCGAACACAAAGCCATCATCAAGTCTTCTGTCTGCAGAGGGAAAATACAAATAGACATGAGAGAGAGAGAGAGAGAGAGAGAGAGCGAGAGAGCGAGAGAGCGAGAGAGCGAGAGAGAGAGGAAAGAGAGAGGAAAGAGAGAGAGAGAAAAGAGCGAGGAGGGACAGGAGAGAGGGAGGAGAGGGATGAAAAGAGGTGAAATGGTACCCAGCTGATGGAATGGGATACGCTGCCTCTATGATTCTTCCGGAACATATCGCTATCATTAGCTCGATACGCCAGCAACAATGATGCTGCTCTGATTTCCCTTCTGGAAACACCAGCATGATTATCATCTGCTATACTGAGAGAGGCAGATAGGTAGGTAGGTAGATGGATGGATGGATAGATGGATAGATCGATTGCTTGATGGCCTCTTAAGATAATATTAGTGGTTGTCATGTTTATTTGGAATTAGTTTTACAAATCACACTTTAGATTACTAATCTTAAATCTGATGGCAGCAAGATAAAATCTGGGTGAACGGGGTGTTTCTCATCTTTCGCTTCTACTTGTTTCAACCAATCATGTTGCTGGATCGTGGATCTGCAAGCGCGTAATCGGTTATTAACAGCAAATACAAACTCGGTCAGCACAAGTAAACAGTAAGAGTAAAAAAGTGCAAGTTAAGGTTTCAAATCTACACCGTGTAGACTGACCACTGTGGAAAACAAAATGCCCTTCTGACTGCTTGGTCTACTGGCTTCAATCAGTTTGTCTTTGGTAGAATATCTCCGTAACAAAACAGGAAACAAGGCGTACCTCCGCCCCCCACGTTTTTGGTTTCCGGCCCAGGCTGTGAACCGTCTCCACCCAGAGGTTCTGCTGTAACACAGTATGACTGCTGGATCCAAAATCAACTTGGAATAGTAACTCTCCAGAGCTCCTCTTCCTTACAGAGGAGAGGCGATTTCTAGAAAACAATTAATGTGTTGACATAAACCGCTAACCCCCCTGATTGATCCAGGCCAATCTCTCGCTCTCTCTGCCGTGTAAACAGGTCATTACCGGGAGCTTTACCTTCCCCTGCGGAGATCAGCAGCCCAGAACCAGGTAAAGACCCTGGGTCTCACTCTCCCTTTGACCTCTAACCCTAACCCCTGCACCCATCCACATCCTGCAAGACCTGCCCCCACCCCTACAGACACACTCTCCACACCACTATGTTGTTCCATTGACCCTGAGTTTGTCTGCTGGTCCAGCTTCAAATACTACTGCTCACAGTAACCCCCTCCACCACCTCACCACCCCCCCCCACCCACTCACCTCCTCCCCCCCACAGCTCCCCCATCACCTCCTCCTCCCCCCATACCTCCTCCACCCCCCCCCCCCGACCTCCTCCTCCACCATCTCCTCCACCCCCCCCCCCCCCCCCGACAACTCCTCCCCCATCTCCACCTCACCCCCAGCCACGATGACCTCCGGTAACCTCTGTAGGAGGGGGCAAGGGGACACACCGACAACTGGGCTGTGATTGGTTCTCCCAGCGATGGAGGGAAAAGGGGGGGAAAGATGACGTTCCCGCCCATCTTTTCCCTCCATCGCTGGGAGGAACACAAAACAAAACACAAACATCCCCGTGGAAGGAAGCTAGGAGGGAGGGAGGGAGGGAGGGAGGGAGGAAGTGACGATGACACTTTGACAGGGCTGATACTTCCCACATGTCCGTGCGAGTGGCGTGCGGCGTTTAATCACGGCATGGCCCGCAGTCGTACGCGGCGGCTACGCAAACATTGGAACACAGCAATCAGTCGGGGTGCAGTCCCACGACTCCTGTTAGCGCACACATGAAAAGGAGAAGGAGGCACCATGTTGACGATGAAGAAGAAGTAATCACAATACAAATAAATGGCTGCGGGAGCTGCCTCCCCCCGAGGGGGTACAGGGGGAACCTTACAGGCTGAGGCCGTGACGATGACATCATATTCGTAAACACTGGTTCAAATGGTCACCATCACTACAAAATAAACCTTTATCTACAAAGGGTTTTGTAGACCAACTGAAACGTTCAAAAGAAAACGACTTAAGTGGCATTTCTGGGGGTTGGGAATCGAACACAGAGCAGATTTCCTCGGTGGAGCCTGGGTTATTCCTTCTTCTGTTTCTTCTGCTAGCTAACTTAAATGAAACCATACAACATACCCTGGACCAATATGCATGAAGCAACATTTCTATATTGTATCATTCTTGGAAAAAGCACCATGAATAGTCGACCAAGGAAAAAACAAATTAAATCCACTGTTTTCCGATTCAACTCCATGATAAACTTCACGCTCTGTCAAGGCAGCTAAAAACATCAAGAGCTACCTTCTGCCAAAACAGTGTCAACGCAATTCAGGTTCCCCCTGCTCCACGACCGAGATACGGTGAGATAACCTTCTGAAAAGCGTCCTCCTTACACAGAACGAGACACGGCACTTACCGACCTGGCCGTTGAATCAAACGGGACGGGACACGCTCGCTTGCCGACGCCCTGATTGAAAACGGGGGCGGGGGGAGGGGGGGAAGGGTGCAAGAAAATACACAAGGACATCCTCTTGGGTTCCTCCAAGTTATCGGACCTCTCTGGGAACAGCGTCAACATGAGCTAAGAGACATAATACACTAATATGTGTGTGTGTAAGTGTGTACTTGTGTGTGTAGGAGTAGAGGTGTGTGCGTGTGTGTGTGTTTGTGTAGTGACCGATGTGTGTATGTATGTGTGTAGGGGTAGAGGTGTGAGTGTGTGTTTGTGTAGTGGGCGGTGTGTTTACGTGTGTGTAGGGGTAGAGGTGTGAGTGTGTGTTTGTGTAGTGGCCGGTGTGTTTACGTGTGTGTAGGGGTAGAGGTGTGTGTGTGTGTGTGTGTGTGTGTGTGTGTGTGTGTGTGTGTGTGTAGTGACCAATGTGTGTATGTGTGTGTGTAGGGGTAGAGGTGTGAGTGTGTGCTTGTGTAGTGGCCGATGTGTGTATGTGTGTGTAGGGGTAGAGGTGTGAGTGTGTGTTTGTGTAGTGGCCGGTGTGTTTACGTGTGTGTAGGGGTAGAGGTGTGTGTGTGTGTGTGTGTGTAGTGACCAATGTGTGTATGTGTGTGTGTAGGGGTAGAGGTGTGAGTGTGTGTTTGTGTAGTGGCCGATGTGTGTATGTGTGTGTAGGGGTAGAGGTGTGAGTGTGTGTTTGTGTAGTGGCCGATGTGTGTATGTGTGTGTAGGGGTAGAGGTGTGTGTGTGTGTGCGTTTGTGTAGTGGCTGGAGTGTGTACGTGTGTGTAGGGGTAGAGGTGTGAGTGTGTGTTTGTGTAGTGGCCGGTGTGTGTACGTGTGCGTAGGGGTAGAGGTGTGTGTGTGTGTGTGTTTGTGTAGTGGCCGGTGTGTGTGTGTACGTGTGCGTAGGGGTACAGATGTGAGTGTGCACGGGTGAAAAGCCAGAATGAATTATCATATCCGAACCAGGAAAAAAAACCTGAAGCAACTTGTCAAACAACGCATCTCTCAGAGGACTAGACCTCTGAATAATGAAGGTTAACCACTCACACACACACACACACAAGCACATGCCCGCACACACACACACACACACACACACACACACACACACACACAGGCGCACGCAAACGCACACACACATGCAGGCGCACACACACACATGCAGGCGCACACATGCAGGCGCACACACACAAGCACACACACACACACACACACACAGCTATCTATATATATATACACATCATGCAGCAACACAGAATCATAATTAGCCTTTTAGCCTGACTTCCTCTGGTTTCTCTCGTGTCTAGAGTGACAGTCGTAGGCTGGATGTGTTGGTCTAGCATCAGTCCCACCAGTCCCCAGTCCCCAGCGGAGCCCTTCGCTTATTAATAAGAAACCACTTAGGGAACTGGAGCAGAGAAAGAACAATTCACAACAAAACAAATGAACAACGCTGATAAGAGGGACGCAGAGAATCATATCTCATTACTTTTGCATGCCATTTTGATTCATCCACCGCTATTAATCTGATAATCGCATAAAGACTGGAGCATAATGTTGATATTGAAATGAAACCTTTTCTCATGCATTTCCAAAAACCCATTTTGAACGATCCAATCGAGATCCGTGGCATTGAACCCAATGGCAATACAGGGCGCGATATTAGACTAAAACTAAAAGAAGCTGTGATTTGTATCATATAACTTAATACTTCATATTAAGTTATAATGTATTATGTATTAAGTGAGACCACACAACGGGCAATAAAGAACAATGAATACAGACATGAGTCCCTGCAGACATGAGGCAGTGCAGCCCTGCAGACATGAGGCAGTGTAGCCCTGCAGACATGAGGCAGTGTAGCCCTGCAGACATGAGGCAGTGTAGCCCTGCAGACATGAGGCAGTGTAGCCCTGCAGACATGAGGCAGTGTAGCCCTGCAGACATGAGGCAGTGTAGCCCTGCAGACATGAGGCAGTGTAGCCCTGCAGACATGAGGCAGTGTAGCCCTGCAGACATGAGGCAGTGCAGCCCTGGAGACATGAGGCAGTGTAGCCCTGCAGACATGAGGCAGTGTAACCCTGCTGGTGACGTCTGGCTGTGGTTTGCCCTACTTCCTGTTGAATGCACCTGTCACCTGATGGAGCGGGAGCCATTTTACACAACGCTTCAAGCTGTCAGCGCTGATTACAGAGTCACTGTGTCTGATGTGGCTCTGGTCGGGTTCACTCCACACCTTCACACCTCTCTCTCTCTCTCTCCTCTCTCTCCCCCTCCCCCTCCCTCTCCCTCCCTCTCCCTCTCTCTCTCTCTCTCTCTCTCGCAGGAGAGACTTGGCGTGGAAGAGAGGAGAGGGGGAGAGAGGGGGGGGGAGTGGAGGTGGCAGAGGTGAAGGTCTGCTTCTTGTTTCCAGTTGGGTCTACAGCGTTCAGTCGTTACTCACTCCTACAGGCCTGCACTAATACCCACTAAGCTTCCCAATGGGGGGGCATTCATATGTATATATATATATACTGTATATGTACACGTATATATGTATTGAGTCAGGACGTTGCACAGAGAAAAGAAACATTTCGACAGTTCGTACGTTTTTCTTTTTTAACAACACCGGCATTGGTTGAAAATGAATGAACTCTCAAACGCCTGAGAGATCAGAGTAGCGCAGGACGACTCCTAAATCCCTCGGCCGTGACGCCGCGGCCTGGTGAGTTATGGCGGTGAACAGTGAGCCCCCCCCCCCACCCCCACACACGTAAAGACACACACACACAGACACACACCTGGACGGCATTTGAAACCAAGGGAAGGAAAACCACTTCTTCTTTACATCCAGATTGTACCACAGTGTGTATGTGTGTGTGTGTGTGTGTGTGTGTGTGTTTTGGGAAGAAGTCTTTCTGTAGACTGGATGTGTATGTCAACATTTGCAACACTGTGTGTGTGTGTGTACATGTGTGGTGGAAATGTGCACTACATGTGTGAGTGAGTGAGTGAGTGAGTGAGTGAGCGAAAGCAAGCAGGTGTGTGTGTGTGTGTGTGTGTGTGTGTGTGTGTGTGTGTGTGTGTGTGTGTGTGTGTGTGTGTGTGTGTGTGTGTGTGTGTGTGTGTGTGTGTGTGTGTGTGTGTGTGTGAATCACTGGAGCGTCTCATCAACAGCGTCAGCGCACTGTGGCTGCTTATTGTTAGAAGCCAGGGCCAACGTGTTGTTTCCAACAGGGGGTCCAGTTTCAGACCATACGTGTTTATGACGTTTAGACACATTACCATCCATACTGTAGTGGTCATGAACACACACACACACACACAGGCCCTGTTTCTCGTTAGCATTGTATATGTGACGGCCTGTCACGTTTCGTCTAATTGAGGATCTGTCTTTGTTTAGCCGAAGCTCTTCTGAATCTTTTCGTACTCTGAGCCGTCCGGCGTTTCAACATGCGGCCGATTCTTTCCCAAACACTGAAATCTAGACGGAAACACAAGACCCTGCTGGCTGGAGCTTTCTAGTAGATGAACTCCGGAAAAACAACGACGAACGCTCCTGTCCCAGAAAGGCGACCTCAAAAACCTTACATTTGTAATTCCTTGTTGTTTTTCGGAGATGTTTAACAATCTCCCCGACACGAGGAAACCCACCAACTAAAGCCCCCCCGGGCGGGGACGTCCTATCAGCTTCCCTCGCCTGGGAAGGCAGATGGAAGCTGTTAAATACCCCCCTGCCCTCTCCCCGAACACGTTTCCTCACAGAGGTCTGCACCATGGGTCCTTGTTATTCGTTCTGACAAAGGGAAACCCGCAGTCGACATTGACTATACAGCCCTGAATCACGGTCACAAGCTCAAAGGAGGAGAGAGTTAAAAACACCCCTTTACCCAAGTCAGAAACCCCTCGGTGTGTGGGAGCGTGAACTACGGTGAGAAAGAAAGAGCTGAATGAAAACGTTCAAACGGGCGGCTGCCAAAGAGTCACTCTGGATGGAAGCGATGCAGAGTGATTGCATTTGACTCGGATGTGTTTTGCAGAGGGATCCTCCGGGCCCAATGTGCAGTCTAGAGAGTGTTTCACATCCTCGTCGCTTCTCGATGCAGGCTCCGGGCGCAAGGCCCCTGGGGCATTGGCTTCTACCTGCCTGCATCCAGGATGCTGCACTTAATACAATAACACCTGCTTTAATGGACCACCCCAACACCCGCTACAACAATGCACGCACATTTCATAATCCCAACATACACATATGCGCCACACATGCATGCAGATGGAGACAGACACACACACACACACTTCATAATCCAAACATACACATATGCAGCACACATGCATGCAGATGGAGACACACACACACAAACACACACACACACACACACACACTTCATAATCCAAACATACACATATGCAGCACACATGCATGCAGATGGAGACACACAACACACACACCCCATAACTCAGGATTAATACAGGGCATCCACCCACAGTCGCCATGGAGACCCAGCTAACAATGTCATCACCTACACCATACATAAGACACCCACATTGGCTCTTCTGTTTATGGAGTGTGTGCTTCCACAGGGGTCAAAGTAACTAAGGTCTTCCAAACGCTGGAGTATATATATTGCTCCCTGAAGATAGGGCTGGATCAGGAATTCGTCTTCCTGCTGTGGATCCAGAACCAAGCCATGAATACAGGCCGTTTAGACATCTGTGGATGGCTGAAAATAAGCCTTTTGGGCTTGTATTATATAGACACCTTTCAACACATAGGTGATCGGTCCTTGTTAGAAAGTCACCATTGAATCGTTTCGGGAAAGATTTTCTTTGAATGTTTTTTAATATTTTCAATAAGTAAATATTTTAGTTGAAGGAGGTCCTAATACTGACTTGCGACAAATAATGAACTGAATTGACATTTCCGACAGTATAGCCATCTTTGATGATATATCGGATAATTGAATAACTAGGTCTTTAAGCTAAATCTGATACTAGCGGTTAGTGTTTACAGCAGCTGCTTACACTGAGCCCTACTGTACGTTTAGTTAGCGTAAGAGCTCCTTCCTGGAGGTACTTCAGGGACGCCATTATGAGAATACGGACGTAAATACAGCAGTTTAATCCTAGAGCATTTCTGAAGACAATCTGTCTTCGTTTAAATAACATTTGTCATTAGGATGGAGGCCTCCATCATGCTTATCAGATTAAACTCACACACACACACACACACACACACACAAACACACACACAGAAGCAGGCACAGTCACAGACAGACACACACACACACACACACAAAAACATGTGCACTTGACAACACACGAGCACTTACACACACCCATGCAGGTCATAAAAGACCTGACCTCCTTAAAACACAGACACACATGCTTGCACATGTAGGTTGCCATAGACACACACACAACCGTTTTACAGTGTGTCCAGGACTGTCTGCAGGGTAGCCTTACCTCCCAGGAAGCAGGCAGGGGCAAGGAGCAGGAGGAGGAGGAGGAATGCACTCTGCTCCTGCTCCTGGGATGGAGATGTCTTAACAAGGAGCTCTGTGGGGAGTCAGCTGGACAGAAAATGGGGAGTGTATACACACGATAAGAGGACAGTGAGTGCTAACATTAGGGAGTGCCGGGAGACTACACGTGTGTGTGTATGTGTGTGTGTGTGTGTGTGTGTGTGTGTGTGTGTGTGTGTGTGTGTGTGTGTGTGTGTGTGTGTGTGTGTGCATGCGTGCGTGCGTGCGTGTGTGCGCATACATCTTTTCATTGTGTGTGTGTCTGAGAGAGTATGTTTTGTACATGCGTGTGCGTGCAAGTGTGCACGCATGTTTGTTTCTTTAATTTAATTTAATTTATTTATTTGATTTCTTTGGTCTAAAACTAAATGTGTTTTGTGCAGGTGTGCGTGCGTGTGTATGTGTGGGTGTGTGGGTGTGCATGTGTGCGTGCTGGTGTGTGTGTGTGTGCATGTGTGTGTGTGTGTTGCTGTTTTCTCATGGTCCTGGTGAAACAGATGACATTGTTAGTCTTTTGACAACTCCAAGTGTAATTGGATGGGATGGCGCTTTGGGGGAATTCTGATGGATCGGGAGTACGATCAGTAGCAGTAAGTGACCGTCTGGGCACGCTTGTAATGATCCCTACTACCCCTCCCTCTCTCTCCCCTTTGTTTTAACCGCAGAATCATAAACACAGTGCTGATATCGGCTCATTAGTGGCGAGAAGACTGGTGCTTGTGTGTGTGTGTGTGTGTGTGTGTGTGTGTGTGTGTGTGTGTGTGTGTGTGTGTGTGTGTGTGTGTGTGCCTGTGTGTGCGTGTGTGTGATAGGTGAGAGGTGTGTGTCTGTGTTTGTGCGTGTGTGTGATAGGTGAGAGGTGTGTGTCTGTGTTTGTGCGTGTGTGTGTCAGATGAGGTGTGTGTGTGGGTGGGTGGGTGGGTGGGTGGGTGTTAAAGGGAGGTAGAAGCCATTACAGGAACTACCTACACCGCCGACCAGTTCCCCCGCCCCATCCCCCATCATACACACTCTATACCCGCCTCAATAGCACCGCTCTCTTTAAAAGCCTCTCTCTCCATCCATATCAAAAATCCACATTTATAAGATTAGCGGGTGAGGGAGAGTGCTGCACGGGGGGGGGGGGGGGGGGGGGGGGGGGCTGCTGAAGAGGCTGGGGGGTTGCAGGATGTGGTTTTTCTGGGAGAGGGGTGGTGGAGGGAGGGAGGGAGGAGGTGGTGGAGGGGAACCTAATGGGGATGGGGTAACAGAGGAGGAGGAGGAGGAGGAGGAGGAGGAGGAGGAGGATGAGCTGGTGCATTGCAGTGACAGTCTGACCGCTCTTCTCTGTCTATATACCCAGCACCAGCGCCCGTCCGCGTGGCCAAGGTCCTGTCATGAACCTCCCGGGCTACTGCGTGGGCAGAGTCAATGAAAGCAGGGGGGGGGGGGGGGGGGGGGGGGGGGGGGGGGGGGGAGAGAGAGGCGACCAAAAGATGGTTGTGGGACAGAGCCGGGATTCAAAGCCCACCATAAATGACCCCCTTTATTCAGGGCCTAGGGTATGTGACACAGACACCCTTTGGATGAGCGATGGCTTGATTGTGAACTGAGCCAAGAGGATCTGCACTCACAGTGGACACTGTGTGTGTGTGTGTGTGTGTGTGTGTGACATGTGAAACATTTGTGACATTAAAACCGAACGCGGGGAAATAACGTGATCCCCAGTGCCGTATATGGAAACCGCGACCGTTTGACTTTACCAGAAAAACGTTTCCACCAATCCAAACGGTGAAACGACACACGCTCACCTAATGTAAAATGTATTTTACACAAACAACGCTTTGTTTTCGAAGTCTTCAGGGGTTGTACAAATAAATATCACATGACAAATGGTGCAGTTAGCTAGAGGGACACATCCTTGTCTCCCGCTGGTGAGGAAATGGAGAGTATGTCGCAGCAGGGGGCGACGAGAAAGACATTAGAAGATATTAAAACAAAGTAGGGCTGATCCACACGTGCAAGGCATTACTATAGGGTTCCTTTCGGTTCAGTGAACTTAACACGTGGGGTATAAAAGGACCCGGCCAATCTGTTTGTGAGAGTGGAAGGGTTTGGAGGTTCCTCCCTCGTTTTACTGTCCACTCCTGTGACACATGGTGAATGTTTAGTCTTTCATAGAAGAGATGTCATCGTAAAAGACAAAAGAGTGATGGCGCTGACAATACCTAAGCGCACAGTTTCAACATTAAACGGTCGGCATGAAACCAAAAATGTCAGAGTGAAAGTTATAAGACCACGTCCTTTCCAACTGTGGCTGTTGAACCGTTTCAACAAGCCTGAAACATTCAGAGGACAGTAGAGAGAGGCCTCCTACCAGTCCTTCTTCATAGTATCCTTCTTATGTCACCCCCAACCAAAAGCAAAATGAACCCCAACAGAAATACAGATGTTGAGGTGAACTAATAAGCTCCACATGGACTCAGCCCTGCGGTACACAGCGATAACCACCGAGATATGCCAACCAAAGAGCAATAAACAAATAAAGGACAGAATTGGTTCCCTCTCTTTCTTTGATTCTCTCTGCCGTCCCTCAACATCTGACATCCAGAGTGCCCGGGGAGGGCGGTAAGATAAGCGATTGAAAACATCTGTAACAGATTCACAAGCCTACTCCTGATGTCGTCCGTCCCCCCCCGTCCCCCCCCACGCACGCCACCCCTAGCCTTCAAGGCTAAGCACTAGATGCTATAGATGCTAAAGCCTGCGCACTCAGTGAGGCTTTACTGAAAAAAAACAAAAAACTAATAGATAGCTTGATTGCCCAAAATGAGGAGGAAGAAAAAGGAACGAGATATATGTCGAGGGAGGCGGAAAAGAACACAAATTATCCGGTTCCCGGTTGAGCATCTTCCTGCTGTGCATTGTGGGAGAGCTGTACCGGACATTGCTAGGACAGTGAAGATACCTCAGCAGGCAGAATTTTGATTGGCGTTGAAAGTCCCAGTCGGACAGTGCCAAGGTGGTGCTGGAGTGTGTGAGTGTGTGTGTGTGTGTGTGTGTGTGTGTGTGTGTGTGTGTGTGTGTGTGTGTGTGTGTGTGTGTGTGTGTGTGTGTGTGTGTGTCCCAACAAAGTGATGAATACACACAGCAGCACAGTGGCCGAGGGCTTGTAGGGGGGGGAAAAGGGCTGTGTGTGTGTGTGTGTGTGTGTGTGTGTGTGTGTGTGTGTGTGTGTGTGTGTGTGTGTGTGTGTGTGTGTGTGTGTGTGTGTGTGTGTGTGTGTGTGTGTGTGTGTGTGTGTTAGAGCCATGAGTCACTCTGCCGCAGGCAAGCACGATGCCCCCCCCCCCCCGCACCACTGCTTCCTCCTCCTCCTTCTCCTCCTCCTCGGTGCCTTGCCTTCCTCACTGGTACCCCCCGACTCACTCACACACTCCCCCCCTCACCCACCCTGCGGCGGCGTGAGTCAGACACTGGGAGCCAGGAGGCGGAGTGGTTGAAATTAATTAAATAAAAGGAATCAGTGACCCCTTCCATTAAGGACCCCCCCCCCCCCCCCCCCCCCCCCCCCACCACACACACACACAGACACACACACACGCTCGCTGCACGCTCCATTGCCACACTAGATTTAATTTATAGTATTTAATCTAGGGGGGAGGACAAGCATAGCTTTTATCTTTTCTTCATGCTCCTCTCTACCCTAACCCCCACCACCCCCACCACCAGCCCCTTGGCCTGGGGATGTTGTGGGCTTCTTAGTGTTGGTGGTACATGTCTGTAAACCACTTCCTGGACAGGTGTTGTGTGTCCAGAGGAGGAGGAGGAGGAGGAGGAGGAGGAGGAGGAGGAGGAGGAGGTACCCATAGGACAAGGTTATGGCTAACTATTGGGTGGGTGGGTTTGCTCATGATTGTGAGATGATTGTGAGGTGTGTGTGTGTGTGTGTGTGTGTGTGTGTGTGTGTGTGTGTGTGTGTGTGTGTGTGTGTGTGTGTGTGTGTGTGTGTGTGTGTGAGGATGTGTTACAAACAGGTGTGTCAGACGAACAGGTGGGGTGGGAATGCACAATTAATTTCAAACAGCTGACACCCATTTCAAACAGACCGACTTCAGTCCCATGAGTTGACACACACAGGTACGCACACATACACACACACACACACAGACACACACTAAAGTGTTTCTCCCTGGTTGTGATTTACCATGTCTAAGCTTTCTCCGTCTAATAATCTGTCATTGTTAACTACATGCTAGCAACCGTGAGGCCGTTCTCTCGTTTCGGCTGACCGGCTGTCCTTGCTCTGACACGCCTCAGCCATCAACCAGAAGACAGGCTCAACCCCTGCCAGTTAAATATGGAAATCAAACAGGCGTCTTGACGGATAGGTCACATGGCATGTGAATGGCCGTCACATGATTAGCCCTGACCTCAACCTGCGCTACGTAACTCCTCCCACATCCCAGCAGCCGTTCCCTCGATTTTAGCCTCACAAATCAGACTGGCTCAAATCTCGACGCACGTGGCGTTTCACTGTCTTTGCTTCCATTTTGAGTTTTGTGTGACCAATCATGTTGCTGGATCTGCAAGCACGTAAATGGCTAACAGCGAACCCAAACTCAGCCTGCACTTGTAAATAAAACTATATACAGTATGTAGTCGTAGGGAAGACAAACTCAAACATCCTATGTTCTCAGACAAAGTGTCTTCATTTTCCAATACCGAGAAAAGAAAAGAGTTGCCTGCATCGAAAAGATGACATAAGATGCCTACTTCAGACCCAGGTGAAAATGATTCAGCCTAACTGGAAATGCATGTGCATGTCATACGATGATCCATATTTGATGGTCTGTCGGATTGCTGGCCAGCCGCCCTGCTCTGACGTCCGTCCAGCTGTTTCATAAATAATCCCTTGATTCGGTCTTTCCCATCTACCCGTGATGATTTCCCACTTGGAGAAGCTCTCGAAAACAGTGTGCAGTACAACACAACTAACCCAGCGTTCCCTTCGCAAGGCGCCCTGAGGCGCAGGCGCGGGCCTGAATCCAGGCTGCGTTTCTCACTTTAAAAAGATGCTGACGTGAACCGGTGGATGGTCGCGGTAATGAGCGACCCTCCACCGGCCCTGGTCAGCTCATTAGCGGGGAAGCTAGGAGACGCGGCTTTCATCCGCTTGTTTACTTAGAAATACAGCCGGCGTCGAGGGGCTTCCGAGGGTTACCGCATGGCCAGCTCTGCGTTTTACCACCCTCCGTGTGTGTGTGTGTGTGTGTGTGTGTGTGTGTGTGTGTGAGTGAGTGAAGAGGGAAAGAGTGTGAGTGAGTGAGTGAGTGAGTGAGTGAGTGAGTGAGTGAGTGAGTGAGTGAGTGAGTGAGTGAGTGAGTGAGTGAGTGAGTGAGTGTGTGTGTGTGTGTGTGTGTGTGTGCACGCAACTTTGCCTGCGTGCGTTACTGATGGAGGTATAATACAGGGTGTCAAGCAAATGAAATGACAAAAGTGTGCACTCTGAGGGCCTGTATGTGTTCTTACATGAGTGTGTTTATTTTCCAAGATGTCTGATCCATCTTGTTCACTTTCAAGCCCAAAGACCGCCTACACCACCGCAGTCCGGCCCGCCACACCCCCCCCCTTCCTACTTCCGCTCGCTCACATTAAAGCCCAGCAAAATAAACCTCTCCTTCCTGCCAGGGGACTCTGTGGTGACCCGCAGAACAGGAACCACCGCTCAGGTCCACACTCCTGGTTCTACTCGCAGTGGCAGCTGGGGATTTATGCAAGGTTTACAACACGTCCCATTTTAAAAACCAAAACCATCCGATGCCAAAAATCCAAACCTTCCCCTGAAAATCTCGAGTCGTATTAAACTCGAGGCCCCTTCAGTTCCCGGCAGTTGTCCGGGGGTAAGGAATAGAGACAGGCTAATCATTTGATAAAGGCTGGGTGGTAATTACTTATCCATGAGTAACACATGTGCAACATGCAACCCTTCAAACTGAACCAAGGTTCCCGGTGGCAGGCTAAATCCTTATTCTTCCAGAGGAAGGGAAAGCACAAGTATAAATCCTCCTCAAGGAATGAACACAATCTTTGAATTCACTCATCCCCCACCAAATCCATCCGTCGGATTCCTGATGCAGATAATGAAAGAAAAATATGTTCATTTGAGCCAAAGGTCAGAACTACATCATCCCACTTATATTGGTATTCATGGGTCTTTTCCCAGTGCTAACCTTGGCCAACCCTAGACCCAAATATATACCCTGTTAACGAGTGATTGGAGCAAGGCGTTACAATCAAATCTTTATCACCACCCTCCATTAACGCATGAAAAACCTTAATTAACCTTAAGATTAATTCCAACCTAATAAATAATACTAATGTATGTCTATAGATCAACGTGTGTGTGTGTGTGTGTTGCGCACATGTGTGTGTCTGTGTTGCGTGCATGTGTAAGTGTTTGTGTGTGTGTGTTTAAAACACTTACACAAAATTGAAACTTGAGTGTGAGGCCAGCAGTGGGCGCAAGACAGTGAGTAAGAACGCAAAAGTCAGTCAGTCAGTCAGTCAGTCAGTCAGTCAGTCAGTCAGTCAGTCAGTCTGCCTGTCTGTGTGGGAGGGATTACGGTTTTCTGCAGGCATCAATTCACTCTCTTCTATTCCCCAACCAGGGCTCAGAACACATGGAATCAATGGAACCATGGATTCCCTGAGCCGACCCCGGGGGAGGCAGCCTGGTTGAGCCCAACAGGGGGCTGACAGTTCATTACCGGGCATTAAACAATTCACACGACGGCTCCACCATGTTCTGATTATAACCCAGCACAACGCTGCTAACCAGCACAGACACCAACACACTGTCCGCTTGAGAAGAGGTCCACCCTTGGTGTTCTCAATCCCGTAAAACATTTTTCATCGAAGGGATACAAAACATATATAACCGTGGCCATAAAGCGCTTTATACTTATGAGCATTATATAGGCGTTGGCGCAAAAAACCATTTGACTAATAAAAACCGTGTAGGTAAATCCACCACGCCACTTCTGAGAAAGGCCTGCCTTGAATTTGACCCTTTCCCCTCTCATTGGGGGCAGCTGTTTCTTAACATATATACTTAACCGCGTTTTACTTTTCCATATGGCCGAAGGTTCAGTCACCGTGCGTTAGTGCTGCTGCGCTGACGTGTACTTCTGCTGCTTTGTGTTCGGGTTTCACCAACAGCGCGTCCTTGCAGCGTTTTGGGGGAACCATCAGAAAGACATCAACCGTCGATTTTTTCTTTAAGACTGAATATAAAGCGAAAATGTTTTTCGTTTTATATTGGGGACCATTACAGTGTACTCATGCACCTGGAAATATGAATCACGACAAAATAAACGTACTAATAGGGTGAGAAGATTTGACAGGTCACCAGTTCAAAATCAAGTTAAGGTCATTTTGTTGACTATAAAACAACTCATCGATGAATATATATTTGTTTCATCTTCATACAATAAATGACTGGGAAAAAGGCACAATTAGGATTTCATCAGGGCATTAGCCTTTGACCTCTCACTACAGTCGTGTTACTCAGTAAAGTCTGGCGTCGTGAGTTCTATTTTGCTAAGTAGAACAGATCGCCGCCTCTTTTCGGGTCACTAACCCCTCGACATTTTCCATTCCTTACAGTTTTCTTTTGCCGATCTGTTGATCCATAAATACCTTTCCACTGACTCCGTTGGTTAGAGAGATAGAGTCTGTGACAGCCACGCATAAATTAAACAACAATTCTCTTCAACCCAAGCCCTACTCAAACATTGCTCTGCACGAACTTGAGGCCGTGCACAATTCTGCTGATTGCTGAACAATAGAGGGAGCTTGAATTTCAGCACGCCATAGTCCAATGGGGCGACTGCTGCTACAAAAACCACAACAAATGCCCATAAAGTGATGACTGAGGCACTCTGATGAACAATGAGGGAGACACAGGCTCAACCCCTCCTGGATGTACAGGAGATGACCTTATGTCTGCAACCCCAGGGGCTGGAACCAACTGTCTGCACTATATACTGTATGTGTTGTGTGGGTGCTTGTTGGTCTATGCATGTGTACGTGTGTGCATGTTTATGTGGGTACGTGTGTCTGTGTGCATGTATTTGCCAGTGCGTGTGCATGTATACGTGGTCCGGTGTGTGTGCATCTATATGGGAGTATGTGTGCATCTATATGGGAGTATGTGTGCGTGTATATGAGAGCATGTTTGCGTCCGTGTTTGGTTTAATATGCTGCTCAGCTGTGGGTGACTCGTTCCCCCTGCAGGAGGAGGCTTCGATCAACACCAGTACGCAGGATTAGATTACAAATCGAGTTTCAGCAGGGCTGCCTTCTCTTTCCCCTTCTCTTGCCTTGTCTGGCGTTCATCTCCCCCCCTGCCGCCACCACCACCACCACCACCACCACCACCACCACCACCTAATGTCCCCCACTCAGGCCTGTGTACGGTGCCCTCTTCCTGGGCCTAAGTTAATAATAACGCGGGGGTCGTGCATACGGTCTGCCACGCGGTGCTCAACTGATTCCCCACCGCTGGAATTGCTGCGACACAAGCCGATAGATCAGAGAGTGCATGGGGTCAACCTCCGAGCATTCCCCTCCCACCGCCGTGGTCTGTCAACGCAAGACATTATTCCGATCATAATTGCATTCGATCTTTTTCACAGCACACAGCAAAACAGCCCCCCCCTCCCAGGACACACTTACCGGCAACCGCTGAAATCCACCAGCGTTGGTCACGTTGGTGTATTTTGGCCAGATTGCCGTCTTGACCAAGCTCATTGACTTTGTTATTAATGGATTGGGGTCTGCTGCACTTATGGTCAAGTGCGTCGTCTCTCGGAAAAAGAGTTAACAATGAGTTGCAGTGCTTATGAAAATGGGGGTCAGACGAGTCAGAGTGGGGCGTAATGGGATTGAGGGTTTTTTTGGGGGGGGGGGGTTTGCTAGAGCGTAACGCTCAGGTATTCCGATCGTCTCGGCGATCGACCGTAAACAAAGCATACGTCAAGGACGGGATCCACGAACGGGCGGACGGAGAGTGCTCATCGGCTGCCGAGTCTGTGTTTGGTACCTAGAGATAAGACACGGTAGGTCTCGCTGAGGTGCGCTCTGTGCACGTCAACGTGGTAGAGGCGCTGTGTGGGCTGAGGCAGAGAGAGACCTGCAGCGGCTCTGTGTGTTGGAAAAAGCAACAGCGAGAGAGAGAGAGAGGTAACGACGTAATGGTCAAATCAAAGCTGTTTCAAGCTCTTCACTGTGATCTAACAAGACAACCTTTACCGTGCTCGGTCACTGCCGTTTGAACAATCGAACCTAACCCTTACCCTGGAACATGATGCAGCGTACCGAGGGTATGAACGAATGGGTTCTAACCTATTAGCACTCCATAATCTCTGGAGCGCGTGTGCGTCGCACCTCATCCACGCCGTACACTTTCGCCATCGGGGTGAGTGGAGCCGACACCTCCTCCGACCGCGAATAAATCCCGAGTCGTGAGCGCCGCCAGGAATGTTTGGAGCTGCGATGCAGATGAAGGATCCCTGGCCGAGTGACATCTCGCGGCGCAGCTGCTTCTGCTTAGTCTTCGTAAACAGCGTGTTTGTAAGTGGAGTTTGATTGTGTTGGCGGTCAGCCTGGTTGTGGTGGTGGTGGTTGGGGGGTTAGGGGTGGGGGTGGGTGTGTGTGTGTGTGTGTGTGTGTGTGTGTGTGTGTGTGGGGGTAGGGTCCCGTATGGCGCCCAGGGTGGAACGACTGGTGTGCCCCCCCCCCACCACCAGGAGCCTGTTAGGGGCTCCACCGCAGCAGAGTAACGAGAGAAGACGCCGAAGGGGTACTTCCACGTAAGGTCTCTGGGTCTGCCGCTAAAGATCACAGCACGGAGCTGAGGTTAGCAGGGAGGAGCTGCCGCTGCTGCTGCAGAGTATGTATGCCGGGTATGGGAATAACAGGGGAAGGCCAGCCCGTCTAACCTTGGTCTCGTTACGGGCCCGGAACGCTGCCAACCTCCGGAGAAGCCTTTTGTTTTTCACCTCGCGGTGCATGCCATCTCTGACGCCGCCACCCAACCCCACCCCCCTTTCAGACAGGAACTAGGGCGGGTCATGTGACCTGCAACGCAAGAGGGCTCCGTGCTTCTCACAGTGACCAGCCCCCGGAGGCGGACGGGAGCCGCGGTTGGGGAGCTAGCCTGTGAGCTAGCTGGCTGGTCGCAGTGCGGTGAGCTCTGATCCCTCATACAATAGCATGAAAGCAACGTGTGAAGCCAGCAGCAGCAGACATCCTGAGGACGAGGCGCTAGGCCTGCGATCTGTCCGGGGGGGGGGGGGGGGGAGATCTGGACTGTGACGCTTCCTCTTCCCTGTGTGTGTTTGTGTGTGTGCGCCAAAGAAGCGGTTGGGGATTTTTTCACAGAGATTGTGAACAAGCGTTGCATGGTCTCCGTGTGGTTTGCGGCTAGGCATTGAAGACTACTGTACTGTACTGTTCTGTAGCGTACTGTGTTTGATGGGGCTGAGAGAGCACACTACGCTCTGAGCCCCGATCTACTGTTATAAGGAGAGCAATTGCTTTGAGGCCACATGCCTTGTCACTATGCTTGATTTGTTGTGCACCCCACGTTTTGAGCCCCCACATCGGGACGTTCACCAAGACGCCTCTCTATGTATGGCGTGTATCCGTGTGTACGTCAAAGGTTCAATGGGACACCCTGGACCCATGGACAAGAGCCGCTGGGTCCTTCAGCTCTGCGAAGAACACTGAAGAAGAACTGTCCACCCGGGGCGCCAAGCTCTGTTCCAGTGAGCGCTGATGATGGAGTGGGTAAACAGAGGAGGGGTCGTCATGGAGACGCAACAAGGGAGCAGCAGACAGAACCTCCGAGTGCGACCGCGTGGCCACGCCCTGACGAAACCACAGTTTCTCAGGGAAGTGATCTAAAAGGGGTCATGGGGTCCAATGCCTAATTGAAGGGAGAAGCCAGGAGACTTGTGGAACATCAACAAGCCACCATGCTATCACACATGTTAATATTTATCCCGGCAACTCACTGTGGAAAGCGGTTACGACCCATTACTCATCGACGAATTAGGAAGACGATCATTCGGGGGGGGGGGGGGGGGGGGGGGGGGGCAACTGTTGGTGACAGCTCAGGGAAGGGATGTTGGGGGTGCAGGGGGGGGGGGGGACGGCTGAGAAGGGGGTCACTGGGGGATGGGATGGGAATAGGGGGAGAGCAGGCTGGGGGAGGAGAAGGGGGAGACGACCAAGTGAAACGGTGATTAGGGTCATCATCATTTAGATATTTTGGGGTGTTTCATCTGACCCGGGATGACAGAGTGGTCCTGTTACACGGGCCGGGGCGGGGGGAATGGACACATTTGTCAGGTCATTGGAGGGGTGTGTGTGTGTGTGTGTGTGTGTGTGTGTGTGTGTGTGTGTGTGTGTGTGTGTGTGTGTGTGTGTGTGTGTGTGTGTGTGTGTGTGTGTGTGTGTGTGTGTGTGTATCTGTCTGTGTTTGTGTGTGTGTGGGGGGGGGGGGTGAGGAGCAGGAACGAATGGAGGGGAAACACAGGAAAGGGGAGGGAGTGCTAGGTCGAAGCCTCCAATGTTCTGTGTCTGACTGAAAGAAACCCATAATGATGCTGATTCAGCCCCAAGAGAGACATGATGAGAACTGAATGTACTACAGTCATGATCACGCCCGCCCGGCTCTGTGTGAATGGAGATGATGACCGGCACAACAATGGTGTGCTCATTTGAAAGGTAAGGAGAGCGAGAGAGAGAGCGAGAGAGCGAGAGAGAAAGCGAGAGAGCGAGAGCGAGAGAGAGAGAGAGAGAGAGAGCTGCAGTGAGAGAGGATGGGGACAGTATGAGGTTTGAAAGGACAGAGATTAGAGCTCAGCACAGGATGGTAGGATAGGATTGTGCGAGGAACCAGCTCTCCGAGCGAACACATGGAGGACACTTCAGAGCCTCCGGGGTGTGTATGGAAGGTCAAATCAACTCGAATAAAACAAGGTATAAACGCAAAGGTCGGAGACAATAAATGGGATGCCGAGTAGAGACACTAGCACGATACTGCATGCCAGTTAAACAGAGACTATTTAAAAGGAACCATGCACACACCCGGCAATACCCAAATGAGTCTTCAAGTTGCCATTGTTTTCAGTCTGGCCTTTGAAGGGAAGGCTTAGCGTGCTCTTAAAATCAGCCTCTCCCATTAGCGCCAGCTACAATCTAATTGGGCCTCATTCGTTTCATTATGCCCAGAGGTGAGCCTCGGCAGACACGCTTGCACGCACACACACACACACACACACACACACATATGGTTATCACACACAAACACACACATATTGTTATCACACGCACACACACATTCACAGATATAGCACAGACACACAGAATATAACATGTATACATAACCACACACACACAGATATAACACACACACATAGATACAATATAACATGCATACATAACCACACACACACACACACACGCAGGCACACACATAAAAAGGTTCACGGTCTGGAAACGATCCACATACATAGGCTATAAAAAGGGTCACGGTCCACCAACTGCATACAAGCCGTGAGACAGCTTAGCCTATTAGCTGCACAGGAACTCGCTCAAGTGTGAACCATTCAAAGTGCTCTTATATCTTCCACATATTGTAGTGATATTTACATACCGACCAACAGTAGGCTAGTATTCATGCCGACGACAGCTATAACACGATGCTCACTATACAAGAAACCCAAGCATGTGACCAACACCACATCTCATGTCATCATGCTAACATAACGTCTGGTGCACGACCACTCCAGGAGTAAAGCCAAGGCACAGATGCTGTATTCTTTCACTATTGTCTTGTGACGAGGTTTGACACATTTGTCCCAAAAAAGGCCATTTGCGGTTCGATAAAAAGTCCCATCTCACAGAAAGGAGCATCGTTTGGGTCCTGCTCGCCTACAGGACGATGTGTGAGGAGCGGCAGCGACGTGAGAATCTTCGCTGAAACCTTTCGGCGTTCGCCGGACCGTCACGCGCGCGACCGCCTTAACGGTCCCGCCTTAACGGTCCCCCCCCCCCCCCCCCCCCCCCCCCCCCCCGGCGTAGTTTCACGTTCCTAGCGAGATCCCTGGAACATTTTCATGCACGGCGCTTACGTGCGTCTCAGATTCTACGGGTGAAACACTAGTTCATGCCTTTTAAGATGCGGTCGCAATTTGCTCACGTGCTTACGTTTGGCTTGGCATCATCCTTGGGATTCCTGTTGTTGATAAATCTAAATTGTGTGTATATATTTATACATATATTTATATTTATTTTGTTTGTTCTGTTTAACCTGCAATAGAGAACGTGACGTGCACCTACATCACCAAGACAAATTCCTTGTATGTTTAAAAAACGTACTTGGCAATAAAGCTTTTCTGATTCTGATTCTGATTGGGACCTCAGTGCAAATAAAATGCACTCTAGTCAGACAATCAGGAGTGACGGATTGACCCATGCATTGACCCCCTGATTGATTTGGTCAATCGATTGAAAGCTCTTGGAGTTAATTCCTACCCTTCATCACACAGCAAGACTCAGTGTTGTGCTCGTTTCCACTTTAAATTAATTAATATGCGGCACATGTAGATGTCCCGTTACTTTGGGAGTATAATATTGTCCTATAAGCCCAACCGCTAACAGCTAACATGTATCTAGATTTGTACTGTATGCTGGCTACTTCAACGCGACAGGAGCTCCAGCTTCCACAAATTTGCGAAGCAACATGTGAACACCACATGGGCCAGCCACTAGCACGCTAGCCCCCTAGCACGCTATCACGCTAGCGAGCTAGCCCCCTGGCGTAATACAATTCTACAGGCTTTGCGTTGGGCTGGTCTTAGGCCAGGTCTCAGGTGTTTGAGGGGTGTGGGGTGTGGGGGGGGCGGAGGGCGTTAGGGTTAAGGTAAGGGTTGGGGGGGGGGGGGGGGGGGGGGGGGGTTGTTGCTGTACACCAAGAGTGACAACTGTTGGTATTGAGAAGAGATCGAGTACCATATCAAGCAATTTGCGACCGCATGTTGTGGCTTTCTGCGGTTGTAGCGGGGGTGTAGGAAAAAAAGATGGCTGCACATTGCCCTTTTAAAAGCCTAAGGCACTACTCAACATGGACATTTATATTCAATCATTTAGAAGATGCACTTTTCCTACGCGTCTTACCAGTGAGGCTGAGCACAACGGAGTGTAAAGTGCCGCACAAGCAATGTTCTGAAAAATATGATTGGACAGAGTGCAAATGTAGTATTTGAATCAGAACACAGGATTGATAGGCTATTCATTTTCTTAATTAGTGGTAGTATCCAGGTACATCATGGGAGTTATTGCATCGCACCATAAGCAGCGTGTGTGATGAGAACTGTATGCCTGTAAACCTTTCATCAGCATTAAGTAACAAGCAGTCATGTCTAATGCGGCGAGAAGCTATAGTCCATTTATTAAAACACTCACTTGATTGCTATTAGCCTCAGCAGAAACCCCACTCACTATGCATTATAACGCTCCGACATGCATAATTAATAAGGCACTTGGTTCTTAGTAGCAATTACCAGGAATACAACGGTGTCCGACTGAACACGGCAGCCATCTGCTACACTTCTTCCTTTACCTAAACACATGAGTGTATGTGCGTGTGTGAGTGCACGTCTGCGTGCGTGTGCGTGTGCGTGTGTGTGCGCGCGTAAAGACAAAACAGGCGATACCCCAGAGTAGTATATAAGTAACCCCCTTTCGAGAAAAAGCCACACCCAGGTCATAGGTCAGATCAAAGCGGAAACCACACATACAACATCCGGTCTGTCCCAGTGTTGACCGGTGTTGACCACTGATGCCCAATGTTAACCATGTTGAGCGGAAGTTGTATTCCTGCTAAACATCCGTTTTGTTAAACATCCGTTTAGTTAGAATAGGCAGAATGCTCCGGAAGTGGCTGTGATGCCTGTGATGCCTGTGATGTCTGCGATGCCTGCGTTGCCTGCGTTGCCTGAGGATCCGGTGTGTCTGAGGCGCCGGAAGTGAGTGTGTGGCTCCGGTGTGTCTGAGGGGAAAGGATTAAACAGGGGCTATCTTAAAAAGGGGGGGGCATGGGGAAAGGGTGGGGGTCAAGCGTGGAGAGGTGTTTATGGGATGGTGTGTGTGTGTGTGTGTGTGTGTGTGTGTGTGTGTGAAGCGGGGTTTTCAAAACATATAGTCTTGGTTGTCGACATACATTGAAATCAAACAAAAGGGTGAAACAGTTTCAAAGGGGGCATGGGGAAAGGGTGGGGGTCAAGCGTGGAGAGGTGTTTATGGGATGGTGGGGGCATGTGTGTGTGTGTGTGTGTGTGTGTGTGTGTGTGTGTATGTGTGTGTGTGTGTGTGTGTGTGACATACGGGGTGGGGGCATTTTTAAAAGCGGGTGTGTGTCTGTTAGGATAGTATTGCCTTTTAAAAACAGTCATCCTTTGTGGTTATACACATCTTTCTCATCATGGACACAGCAACAGCAGAGCACCAGGACAGCGTGAAGCGGCCTTCTCTAGGTATGTGGATGGGTCATACACCACAATATAACCAAGGGGCTATGGAGGATGATATGCCAGTGCCTAATGCTCCACTCAAGAGAATGAAGAATTCTAAAATCGGGGGAGATCGACGCACAGAAGCATCAACTGTGTATTATGGCGATGAAGGCTTTGCGTACGTAATTTCATTCAAGGATGGATATGTTGTGTTAAAAGCAAAAGACTGTGATGATGATCTACGCATGTCTACCCATGATTGGCTACATTTCCGTGAGAATGTATGTCCTGAGCTGGATATTGAAGGATGGAGTCAAGGCCCCTATGTCTCCCAGTGGCATGGGATTTGGGATCCGTGATATACAGCATGGAGACAAATCTTTTTATGAAGAAGAAGAGTGATTTTATATTTTTCCGTCGTTGCTCTAATCCTATCCTGTTTCTGAACAATCGTGATCCATTTTGCATAGACAGACACCCGACCCATAACAGTGCTATAGCATCTGATTGTTGGTTTGACACTGTCTTTTTCATTCAGTGGGGTGACTGGCCCGAGATACAAGCTCTTTTTCAGGATATTGACAGAGTTGTCAAACAGTACCTGCGCGAATGCTCTTACGGAGAAATTAAAAAAGAGCTATTTGGGTCTGATGAAGACAATGCAGAGGATCTCATTAATGATCTATCGTGTAGTGATGCTACATTGTTCAAGCAGCTGTAGAACATGGTGAATATATAGAAAAACCCCAAATGTATTCTATTTTTTTTTTTTTTTTTTGGTGTCTAAATGTAAATTTGTTATGTTATACAGATCAGGACAATGATGAACCACAATACGGAGACGAGAGCATGCAAGCTGATGATTTAGAAGGGGATACAATTAGCAAATGGTTACAAGACTATGACGACCAGCTGGGACGCATGTATCTATCAAATATACAGGATGACCAGGGTAACACATTGGAGGCGGATACGTTGATGTTGGATGTGCGTTGGAACCTAACGACACCGCGTCTAAACCCTGAATCCCTGGGCGTTTTGAGAGCTACGACGTGTGTATGTGTGGAAGCCATCATCAACAAGAAGGTCCGGTCCGACTGTTGGGGCTGTGTGTACAACAACCCGAGTCAGCGACGCCATAGTTGTCTACAAGGACCGTCATGGTATCATTACGAAGCCCATTATGATGATATATGTGCAGTGTTGTATAGAAAACCATTCCAGCTACTTTTAGTAACTGTTTTAAAAAATACAACCGGTCTATCAGTTCCCTCTGACAAAATGATTGGTGTATCGGAGTCTGTTCTATGCGATTTACTATCTGAAACATATGTTATGGATAAAATAAATGAATTAAGAGAAAAGTATGTCACCCCGGATCATCTGAGTAAAATAGCTGCTGCAACCCGTGTATGGGGCCGTACATTGGCAGGGTGTTGCCACTGATTTTAAAGAAATGGGTAATTTAATTTCTAGTGGATATGACCTGTTGTTTCATTCTGTAGCCGATAGGCTTGCTGTACTGATGTGTAGTATGGCTGTCAATAGTGATGCTGTTAAGCCTAGGGGCTATGATACTTTTATCAATCATAATATATATCAAACATTTGTATAAGGATTGGTCTGATATGGTCAAAACATACTCTCATGACATGATGCCTATGGATTTAAATCTGTCTGTATTACTAAACTATTTCTCCGCAAATATGTGTTTTAGTGTCGGTCATGTTATGTGTGTGTGTGTGCATTTGTATCTGATGTCTTCAAGTTGAACATGGATACACATATGAATTGTCTTACTGAGGCTCGATTGATAGCTTGTAAAATGGTACAGAAAAACAAAACAGCATGTAAACAGTATCTCGACATGGTGGAGAGTGGGTGTTTGTTTTTTAAATAAAAAGATGTAAACGATGGTTGTTGTTCAGTCTGTCAATCTTACCCTATATGGATAGACTGTTGTCTAAAGCTTATTACGACCCCGCCGGGGCTGGTGCTTATGGGGGTGTTAATAAACTACGAGTGGCCCTTAAAAATAGCAAGGGTCAGATACCTCCTCTAGACTATATCAAGAAATGGTTATTGAAACAAGACGCCTATACTCTACATACCCCATCTGCGATACATTTCCGTAGAAACAGAGTATTGGTTAGCGGTATAGATAAACAATTCCAGGCTGATCTAGTGGATATGACGGAGTATTCAGCCGAAAATGATGGTGTGCGTTTTCTGCTGACATGTATCGACGTGTTTTCAAAATATGCGTGGGTGCGTTGTTTACCATCCAAGAGTGCTAATGACGTCAGCAAAGCTTTTGGAGCTATTCTCAAAGAAGGCCGTGTCCCCGAGAAACTGCAGACCGACGCTGGAAAAGAATTTTACAACAAAATGTTTCAGCGGTTGCTAGAGAGGCATAACATTAAACATTTCTCTACATATAACGAGACTAAGGCCTGTATAGTCGAGCGTTTCAATAGGACTCTAAAAACAAACATGTGGAGATATTTAACGGCCGCTAACTCCAAACGGTATGTGGATAAACTACAGGACATGGTTCATGCTTATAACCACTCATACCATAGATCGATCAAAATGACACCTGTCAACGTCGTTAAAGATAATGAGACACGTGTATTTAACAATCTCTACAAAACAAATCCGGAAACTAAGATAATGTTCAGGTATGATGTTGGTGATACGGTTCGAATTTCAAAAGTCAAAGCGACATTTGGAAAGGGCTACAAACAGACATATACAGATGAATATTTTACAATATCAGAGAGACTTTCAAGACATCCTCCGGTTTATAAGTTAAAAGACTATGGCGGTGATACTGTGCAAGGCACTTTTTATGAAAAGGAGATGCAAAAAGTGATTCTGACAAAAACTAAAGAATTTAAAATAGAAAAGATTATCGATAGAAAAAAGGTGGGGCGAAAGAATATGGTATTAGTCAAATGGTTGGGGTGGCCGGAGGTTTTCAATTCATGGATATCTGAGAAGGTTATAGTCCCCACGTGAAGAGAAACAGGTGTCAGTATAGCCTGTGACACAGCTGCGACACAGCTGTGACGGGATAATGCACTCTCTGAAGGAGGCTGATGGGGGTTTTTATGTGACCCTAGCAAGTAATGCCTCTGCATCGATCTATCCTCAAAATAGAATATGGAATTTTAAAACTAAACTCGCAAAAGCTATACAGACCAAACAACCCTACGAGGTAGGGCTGATTGAAGTTGTCACCCAACAGACACTCACGAGTTTAGTACACGGTTTTGTGACACATCAGCCTATGGACAGAGAGATTATCACCAAAGTAGATACCATACAGAGGGATAAGAAGAGGCTCCAGCTTAAAAACGCCACAGTGATGAAACGCCTTCGTGTGGTTTACAACAAGCGCAGGGTCTTTGATGATTATACCACACTTCCTTATGGCTACTAGACAGAAGAAGGGAGAGGGTGAAATGTTTGACCCCCGGCTTCAGCATCCATTCAGTATGGTGGTATCAGGTCCCTCAAACAGTGGAAAGACCTACTTTGTCAAAACCGTGATCGAAAACGCCGATCGGATATTTTCAGAAAAGATTGACCGTATAGTCTACATTTATTCATGTTGGCAACCTATGTATGACGAATTGTTAAAAATAAGGGTCATTCACTTTGTGGAGGGGATCCCCGCATCTCTATGCGATGATACACTCTTGCCTCCTCATATGAGAAATCTTCTCATTATTGATGACTTGATGAATGATGCTAGCAATAATTTAGAGGTTCAACATGTTTTTACCAAATATGTACACCATCGTAACCTAAGCTGTATGTATCTGGTACAGAATTTATTTATGCAAGGTAAAGCTAGTAGAACAATAAGTTTAAACACAAATTACATGGTATTGTTTAAAAACCCACGTGACAAACATCAGATTTTGTTAATAGCTAGGCAGATGTTTCCTTGTAAGACAAAGTATTTTGTGGAGTCCTTTAACGATGCTACTTGTTTACCTTATGGCTATTTGTTAGTTGACTTTAAAGCCAAGACACCTGACCACATGAGGCTTAGAACAGCTATTTTATCGGACCGACAAGTTGTCTACACCCAGCCGTTAAAGTGATTAGCTATAAACAATGTCGTCACGCATAACCAGAAACAGTGACCGTCTGAAGCTGTTATATAAAGCACCGCCAGCTCTACGGAAAGTTATTCTACGTACAGCCAACGATGATTTTATCAAAGCTCTGTGTGAAATAGCTTTGAACATTTTACAAGGCCGGATACCGTTGTCCCCCCGTATGCACAAAAGACTGCAGAAACAAAAAAAGGACATCAGGCTGCTGGCTAGTAAGAAGGTGTTGATCTCTAAAAAGAAAAGACTTATTAATCAGACCGGGGGTTTTTTGTTGCCATTGTTGAGTGTTGCAATACCCTTGATTACCAGCCTTTTCTCAAGAGGTGGTTAACCTCTCTTATGATTATGGAGCATGCTCAGAAGATGTATCTAGTTCCTCAGCATCAACTAGATGCCTTAAAGCATACCAGCCAGCGCGCTTCTGCTAGACAGACTGCTGAAAATGAATTGGATAAAGCTATGGAGACGGTGTTGAACACACCGGATGATGATCTGCATGAAAAAGCCAAAAAGTATGGGGCTGTTCTACAACGTTATTTAGCAATGGTAAAACAAGGGGAACAGGAGAAAGGGGGGTTTGACTCTATCACTGTCTGATGAGGGGGGAGGGGGTCATGCCGGCCATACAGAGGACCGTGTTGACGGAGATGGTGCTGATCATATTTTTGATGACGTGTTGAAACATATTCCTCCAAAAAGCAAGAGAAACGCTGTGTATATATTGGAATCCTTGAAGAAGTCTAAAGATGTATCGTGGACCAACAGGGGTGAAATTGTAATAAAAGGAGAGACTATAAAGGGGTCTCACATGTATGATTTGTTAAAGAATGTTACGGCCCCCTACACTATTTTAGACTCTGCCAGACCCCATGGATGGAATGCTTTTTTTAAAATCTTTAGCCTCTATAAATGTACCAACAACCTCTATACCTAGTAAACGACTAAGACAGATTATTAGCCTGTATAAGAACAACCCTGCATTGGATAGTGTTGATGCATCAGAATCAGGGGTGTCTATCCTAGGCAGCAGGTATGGCGCTACACCTGAGATAAGGAGTGTTGAACAATCAAAGTCTGTATCAAGAAAAAGAAGAAAGAGGAGTATACTTAAGGAAACGGGCCCCCCTTTTAGCTCCCCTAATCAGCAAATGCGTGAATGGCTGAATTTTTGATTTAAAAAGTTTTTATTTTTGGTTTTTTTATATTGTTATGTGTTTTTTATTATTATTTATTATTATTATGTCATTGGCTGTATATTAAGGTGTTTTTTATTACTATTATTATGTCATTGGATGTAATGTGTTTCATGCTTGAATAAAATCAAATAACCACAATATTTGCCTGTCTACCTGGTCTTTTTATTTTCAAAATACATGCTACATATTACACGCTGCGACACGACTGGACACACGTAAAATGATGTTCATTACAAACATTAGATTGTATCCGATTAACAAAGTCACATACCATTTTATCATTATGGGGTAGATTATCGTCATACAGTCTCAAATACGTCTGGTAGGATACATCTCTTTGCATATTAAACAAGAAAAATACACAATGTTGTCCACATGCTGTACTTAGATGATCCTGAACCTGTTGTGTAGAATAAATTACATCGCGACAGTTATGTTTAAGAAACAGGTGTATGGCTACAGGAAACTCCGAGTATGTAGGTGGGTTGCCATAGGAGTCAAAAAAGTATCCATGTCTTTGGGCTGTAATGTATATAGCCAGCCAATGTGCACCATCTAAATTTGACGGTTCGGTATTAACCACCACCATAGCAGGTAACTGATGAACGGCTCTAGGCAGGTGGTTTGCTCGCCACAACACCCAGAAAAGAAGCCTTGCGGGCAATCTTCAGACCAACAGCTGTTAGCTCAATAGTATTCATTACAACCGTTTTTAGTAATAGTCCAGTAACACCTGCCGTCTGTTCGATATTTCTATAATAGAGTCATAGACTGCGTAACAAATTAAATTGACGGTTATAGGCAGAGCTCTGCTGAATCGTACTTCAAGCCTTACGTTGCCTGTTCTGACAAGCGACACGTGTTGTCCCCATCCTTCATCTGCTTCAAGGTTGAAACAAAACAACGTATAACCATTCCCAAATTCTTTGCGATTAATGGCCATGTCCCTATCCTTCAGCTGACGGCCTGTGGCCTGAATAAGCTGGAAATATTCTCTGGTATACAGTTCGTTTCTAAAGTCAGGTTGAAAAGGTTTAGCTGGAAATGATTGTCCATCACAGTAAAGAGCTAAGAAATCTGTATCGAAATGCTGAAATCTGAAGGGATTCCTAGCATAACTGCCTGTGAATGATTCGTTTTCTACAAAGCCTATAATAATCATCTTCGGAATCTGCCCTAGAAACAGATTGTCCTGATTGCATATTCTAGTGCCTGCAGGGATGGATACATTCTTAAGACATACCCTATCAACGGGGTACTTCCCGTTAGCTTGTGTCAACGCTTTGGCATGAGCCAACTTCACGCCTGGCGCTATAGAAACCTTTTTAATAAAGACACTGGCATTCACTATAGAGACTCTGTATTCCAGATTACCAGCGGCCATAAGACAGAAATTGTTTTTTGCTCTAATGAATTTCATGCGTAGATCAACGCCGTTAATCAATAGTTTCTCCTGGAAAAACATATCTGCGTGTATAGGAGCTATCAGGTCAACTATACGGCTAGCTGTCGTATAGGCAGCCCTATTTGTTAATCCAGCATTATCTCCTGTTGGGGAACGGTCATCCATGTGACCGCTTGTGTCTTTGCTGAATAGTCCACATCCAAATTGGGTCTCCAGTGTACCGTTGCCATAGTTTAGCAAGCATTCTATAATACCCCGATAAGGATAGGTATTTGACGACTGGGTAATAAGCCTATCACCCAGCGTAATATCCACTTGTGAGAATAGTGTGCATCCAGGGTAGTTGATCAGGCCCACCTCGGCCGGCAGGGCCAAGTCTGTTCCATCAGGATTAGTAATCTTGACCCGGAGATGTATATATGTGTTGTTTAGATCCATATAGTCTTCGCTGCTGGCTGATACAAAGAACTCTATGGGCCCGCTATCTGTTATCGCTGATAGCGGTGGTATTTCAACATAGGTACATTTATCTATCGACGTCTGTGTTAACGGTAGAGTGAAAAGATCCAGTTCACTCTTGACGCATTCTTCTGACATTCGATGGAGTAGAGCCATTGGTATTCAGTACGGATTATTCGGTCTAAAGAAATATATCGTTAGCACCTCCTCTGAAGTGACGATTTGATGCCTTCTTGCTTTTCTTGGGTTTTTGCCCTTTTTCTACCAACGACCCCTGTTTTATTCTGTTTTCGGCGTCTTTTAGGTGCACGGCCCGCCCCCCCGTTCGTAGGTGGGTATATAGTAGGCCTATCGAAAGAAGCAACCATGCCTGACCCCTGCTGTTGCTGCGCAGTTGATGCATGGGCTATATTTGACATCACGTCTCCTATAATGTTTCTGGCAGCCGCTTTCAAATGTGGTTTGGCTATGCTCACACCCCTTCTGAACAAAGGCATAGCCATTCTGAAGAGGCTGCGGAACATTCCCCCGATTCCGGCTCCATACTGGGTGCTGCTGCCAATGTAGCCAGGCAAACCGCTCCCTGCCTGGTTTACGTAATATTGGACGTATTTTCCCTCATCGTAAGGCGGTCTATAGCCCATCTTCCAAAAGTGTGCTAGTATCGCTGTTGTTTTATGGGTCTAAAATGCAGTTTGATGATCACTTTACCGTAAATGAATGGAATATTCAAGTTCTGGTCACACTTTAGATCAATTTCAATGTCTCCAATAGTATCTCGGGACATATGAACGTAATGCGGCCGATCGTATATCCGAATGCTGTATTTCTTGCTTGTGTCGGTGGTATTAATACACCTTAGCAGCGGTACGTAATAGTCTCCTACAAGTTGATGATCCACAATGTCGCTATAGATAAACATATTATAGCTGCCTCCGTGGATGTCGGCAGGATAGGGTGTGTAGGTCACGCGTGGCTTATCAACAGGGTACATAACCACACCTTCTTTGAAACCCAGGATAGTGGCCAGTTTTCCTTTAAAGGCAATACCCATGAACCCATCGCCTTCGATGTATACATGGTTTCTAATACCATTATGTTGGAGTATCAGGGTACCAAAAGAAACCTGTTCTGCAAAAGATGTGTTGATTTCCTTTAAAAGCGCTGCAATGGTGTTGTAGAAGCCAACAGTTAGTGACACGTCCATCCTCCCTCTTAATTTGTCGTTCACAACTGTTGCTATGGCGTCTGAAGCAGGGAAGCTTTTCCATCTGGTGGGGTACTGAACTTCAATCAGCCCTACCTCGTAGGTTGTTTGGTCTGTATAGCTTTTGCTAGTTTAGTTTTAAAATTCCATATTCTATTTTGAGGATAGATCGATGCAGAGGCATTACTTGCTAGGGTCACATAAAAACCCCCATCAGCCTCCTTCAGAGAGTGCATTATCCCGTCACAGCAGTGTCGCAGCTGTGTCACAGGCTATACTGACACCTGTTTCTCTTCATGTGGGGACTATAACCTTCTCAGATATCCATGAATTGAAAACCTCCGGCCACCCCAACCATTTGACTAATACCATGTTCTTTCGCCCCACCTTTTTTCTATCGATAATCTTTTCTATTTTAAATTCTTTAGTTTTTGTCAGAATCACTTTTTGCATCTCCTTTTCATAAAAAGTGCCTTGCACAGTATCACCGCCATAGTCTTTTAACTTATAAACCGGAGGATGTCTTGAAAGTCTCTCTGATATTGTAAAATATTCATCTGTATATGTCTGTTTGTAGCCCTTTCCAAATGTCGCTTTGACTTTTGAAATTCGAACCGTATCACCAACATCATACCTGAACACTATCTTAGTTTCCGGATTTGTTTTGTAGAGATTGTTAAATACACGTGTCTCATTATCTTTAACGACGCTGACAGGTGTCATTTTGATCGATCTATGGTATGAGTGGTTATAAGCATGAACCATGTCCTGTAGTTTATCCACATACCGTTTGGAGTTAGCGGCCGTTAAATATCTCCACATGTTTGTTTTTAGAGTCCTATTGAAACGCTCGACTATACAGGCCTTAGTCTCGTTATATGTAGAGAAATGTTTAATGTTATGCCTCTCTAGCAACCGCTGAAACATTTTGTTGTAAAATTCTTTTCCAGCGTCGGTCTGCAGTTTCTCGGGGACACGGCCTTCTTTGAGAATATCTCCAAAAGCTTTGCTGACGTCATTAGCACTCTTGGATGGTAAACAACGCACCCACGCATATTTTGAAAACACGTCGATACATGTCAGCAGAAAACGCACACCATCATTTTCGGCTGAATACTCCGTCATATCCACTAGATCAGCCTGGAACTGTTTATCTATACCGCTAACCAATACTCTGTTTCTACGGAAATGTATCGCAGACGGAGTATGTAGAGTATAGGCGTCTTGTTTCAATAACCATTTCTTGATATAGTCTAGAGGAGGTATCTGACCCTTGCTATTTTTAAGGGCCGCTCGTAGTTTATTAACACCCCCATAAGCACCAGCCCCTGTGGGGTCGTAATAAGCTTTAGACAACAGTCTATCCATATCGGGTAAGATTGACAGACTGAACAACAACCATCGTTTACATCTTTTTATTTAAAAAACAAAACTCCCACTCTCCACCATGTCGAGATACTGTTTACATGCTGTTTTGTTTTTCTGCACCATTTTACAAGCTATCAATCGAGCCTCAGTAAGACAATTCATATGTGTATCCGTGTTCAACTTGAAGACATCAGATACAAATGCACTCACACACATAACATGGCCGACACTAAAACACATATTATTGGAGAAATAGTTTAGTAATACAGACAGATTTAAATTCATAGGCATCATGTCATGAGAGCATGTTTTGACCATATCAGGCCAATCCTTATACAAATGTTTGATATACATATTATGATTGATAAAAGTATAATAGCCCCTAGGCTTAACAGCATCACTATTGACAGCCATACTACACATCAGAACAGCAAGCCTATCGGCTACAGAATGAAACAACAGGTCATATCCACTAGAAATTAAATTACCCATTTCTTTAAAATCATTGGCAACACCCTGCCAATGTACGGCCCCATACACGGGTTGCAGCATGTATTTTACTCAGATGATCCGGGGTGACATACTTTTCTCTTAATTCATTTATTTTATCCATAACATATGTTTCAGATAGTAAATCGCATAGAACAGACTCCGATACACCAATCATTTTGTCAGAGGGAACTGATAGACCGGTTGTATTTTTTAAAACAGTTACTAAAAGTAGCTGGAATGGTTTTCTATACAACACTGCACATATATCATCATAATGGGCTTCGTAATGATACCATGACGGTCCTTGTAGACAACTATGGCGTCGCTGACTCGGGTTGTTGTACACACAGCCCCAACAGTCGGACCGGACCTTCTTGTTGATGATGGCTTCCACACATACACGTCGTAGCTCTCAAAACGCCCAGGGATTCAGGGTTTAGACGCGGTGTCGTTAGGTTCCAACGCACATCCAACATCAACGTATCCGCCTCCAATGTGTTACCCTGGTCATCCTGTATATTTGATAGATACATGCGTCCCAGCTGGTCGTCATAGTCTTGTAACCATTTGCTAATTGTATCCCCTTCTAAATCATCAGCTTGCATGTTCTCGTCTCCGTATTGTGGATCATCATTGTCCTGATCTGTATAACATAACAAATTTACATTTAGACACCAACAAAAAAAAGAAAAGAAAAAATAGAACACATTTGGGCTTTTTCTATATATTCACCATGTTCTACAGCTGCTTGAACAATGTAGCATCACTACACGATAGATCATTAATGAGATCCTCTGCATTGTCTTCATCAGACCCAAATAGCTCTTTTTTAATTTCTCCGTAAGAGCATTCGCGCAGGTACTGTTTGACAACTCTGTCAATATCCTGAAAAAGCGCTTGTATCTCGGGCCAGTCACCCCACTGAATGAAAAAGACAGTGTCA
>JACYXH010000255.1:0-7500 GCA_026745465.1 Lota lota
TTTGACCCTACAACGACTCTTCACCTCTTCCCTTGTTGCCGCCCCTCACCAGACGACGACCTGTCAGAGCAGAGCTCCGGCCGGGACACGGCGGCCAGCGGTTCCTCCCGCCAGGAGCTGGACGCCGACAACGACAAGAAGAAGAAGAAGACCAAGGGGAAGAAGAAGGAGAAGAAGACCAAGGGGAAGAAGAAAGCGGACGAGGCCTCGGAGGACACGGAGAAGAAGTCCAAGAAGCTAGGCTTTGGCCTCCTGAGGTAGGTGGATCACCCCCCCCCCCCCCCCCCCCCCGCCTCGCGCTGCAAACGGACGGCGACTAGCCCCCCAAATAAATTATTTCCCCCCCCCCCCCCCCCCCCCCCCTTGTATTCATTGGCTACGTCGGCTGCGTGATGCTGCCCGCCCCCCCCCCCCCCCCCCCCCCCCCCCCGCTCCGCTACTTCCGTGCGCGCGAAGCTGTGGTGCGTTTCACAACGCGGAAAAAGGCGAAGCGTGACGGAACTTCTTTTAATTGGATTTTCCGTTTCGTGGGATGCCGTGATTCCCTCACCCCTCCCTCGAAAAAGGTTTGACGTCCCCGCAAAAAGACGTCCTTCGTTGTGTGGAACCTTTTCCCGCGTGTGACGCCAGCGGTTAAAGCGAATGCCTTTCCCGAGCGTTACACCCCCACGACCCGGCTCACTCCTCCCACCTTCGGAACTAACGAATCCCGGACGATCCCAAGCGAACGCGGTCCGCCCCCCCCCCCCCCCCCCCCCCCCCCGACTTTCAACCGAAGCCCCCGACCTGCCCATGGTGTCCGCTCTCTGCGTTCCCTCGCAGTCACCTGCGTCACGCGTCATCAGCGCAAAACGTCCGCTGGCTCTGTCCAATTCGCTACCCACCACCGGCACCCCCCTTCGCCGCCTCCCACCCAAACGTCAACGGTTCCCCCCCCCCCCCCCCCCCCCGCCCACCAGCCCTCGTTTGGCGTATCGCCGCTGTCTTCGTTAGCGTGCACTAGCTACGCTACAACCCACTGCTGTAGATAGAGCGATACGGCCGAGGTGTTAACCGTTGGCGGGGACATGCAGCGGGGGGGGGGGGGGGGGGTTGTATCGCCGGTACCCCCCCCCCCCCCCCAACACAACACTTGAGATTCGATTAGCCAGCGGTCAGATAGCGGCGAGGGCTGCTGTGGTAAGGCCCCGGCAGATGGCGAGATAAGAGACCAATCGGGTTGCGATGTCAGGGACAATAACAGAGAGAGAGAGAGAGAGTGTGTGTGTGTGTGTGTGTGTGTGTGTGTGTGTGGTGTGTGTGTGTGTGTGTGTGTGTGTGTGTGTGTGTGTGTGTGTGTGTGTGACGCCGCCGGGTTGGGAGTATCTCTCCACAACAATGTAAACAAATCCATCGAGCGGGGGGGGTTGGGGTGGGGGGGGGGGGGGGGGGGGGGGGGGGTGGGGGTGGAGGGGTGGGGGGGTTGAAGGGACGGGAACATGATACTCACTGCGGTTCTGATTGACTCCCTAATGAGCAGAGATACTGCTGGTTGAGGGTTCCATTCCCCCCACAGGGGGCACCCATGCTAAACCCATGATTCCGCAAATGGTTTCATTAGACACTTGATAAAAACATCCACCAAGTGACATCTATATTTATTTATGAAATGCTCATTCGGGGGGGGGGGGGGGGGGGGAGCTTTTTGTTCGATGTATTGCTATACTTTATATAGTTATGGCGATTCTTTTCTTTTGAAAGCTGAAAGGGGGGCTGCAGCTAGCAGCTAGCTCATTTTGCTATAACGGTTTCCTTTTGGGCGGCAGGTCTGTGGGGTTCCTGCTGTTGTGTCCTCTTGTGAGCGTGTAGAGGTCACAGGAGGTCTCACACCGTGGCAGCGGTTTGGAGTCTCCCGTGTTTACAGACGTGTACTTTCTCCTCTTTTCTTAGGTTGATTTTAGGCTATGGTGTAATTTTTGGTTTCTCTCTCTCTCTCGCTCCCTCTCCGTTTCTGTGTGTGTGTGTGTGTGTGTGTGAACGGTTCTGTTTTCTCTTCTTCCATCCCCACCCTTTTGTCTGCTCCTGACTAACGGTCGTGCATTGTGCTGTGAAATGTATTTGGGAGGTTTTTAGGACAGAATTATGATTATATGTGCACTGATACCAATTCAGGCAGACAGCCTGTAATTTAATACACAAGAACTCTTTCAGTGTTTGCTGTTGGACCCTGTGGTGCCTTTCTAAAGACACGCACGCACGCGCACGCACGCACGGACGCACGCACACACACACACGCACGCACACATCACACACTATCAATATGTATTATAGCTCTCCATTTTCCTTGTAAATCGCTTTTATAAAATACGGTGTGTGTGTGTGTGTGTGTGTGTGCGTGTGTGTATCACTGTGCTCAATTCACACAGAAAACTACGTAACCTTTAGGATGGAAGCGGTTGTTCCCATAAACGCTTAAAAAACAATTGGCTGTTTGACCAAACAAATGGGCTTTGTTCAGTTTCGGGTGGACCTCCCACACACACACATACACATACACACATACACACACACACACACACACACACACACACACACACACACACACACACACACACACACACACACACACACACACACACACACACACACACAGAGCGCATGGGCTAAAAGTTCGCTGATGATCTCTTGCTCTTTTTCCCTCTCTCCTCCTTCTCTCTCTCGCTCTCTCCCTCCCTCCCTCCCTCCCTCTCTCAATTCAATTAAATTCAGTTGGCTTTATCAGCAGGACATAAATACAATCTCTCTCCCTGGCCTTTTATCTGGCCCGTTGTGATTGTTATCGAACCTGAGATATGACGAAATTAGCGGCAGAATTGCGAGGCTCCATCTTTTTGTGGCGCTCAAATGTTATTGGACCACAATGGGACTCATTCGAGAAAAGGGCAAGCTCTGAACACGTGACCACCGTCCCTCCTCTTCTCCCTCCTCACGCTCACAATGACGTGGCCCCCGTCAGCGATGGCGGCGGTTGCGTCAACAGAAGCCGCGGCAGGCTGCTTAGCTTCCTGTCCTCTGATTGGATCATTCGTCAGCTCCTCTGGCCAGTAGCGGCAGAGGAGCGGAAAGTGTTACAAACTGCCAATATTTTCTTTTATTTAAAAATATATATATTTGTAAAAGCTTTTAAGACATCAAAACTTGTTTTTGTTAAGCTTTCTTTGGATCAAATGGTGTGTATTCTTTATTTTTCTTGTCCCGCTCTAAAATGTATCACGTTTTAGTTTTTATTTTTGTATTGTTGTTTGATCTTGCTTAGCACTTTGTATTGCAGTTTTTCAGGAAAAGCGGTCCCTAACTGAAGTTTAATTACATCACATCCTGTCCCTTTCAAGATGAAGAAGCGGACAAGAAAAGTGTACGTTTTGTCCATACGGACAATTATTCTTTTTGAATTAGACGAAGGTTAAAAGTACACGTTCCGTCAACAATGTCGGTTAACGTTCAAACAGAGGTTGGCAGCGACTTTGAAGCCAATGTTTTATACCCATGTAGGGTGTAAAAACACCAAATTCCACCGGGACACCTATGCAACACCCAGTCCTATTTGCGCGCCGTGTTGCATGCGTCGTGAGTCCCACGCTGCGAGAGGGAACGGCGAGGGCTGCATACAGACGAGGCCGGGACCGGGACCGGGACAGGTGGCCCCTGGGGGGCCCTCCAGCAACACGGACGCCATGACATGAGCCCCCCCCCTCCCTTCCAACAATCTGCCACATCCACCAGCACTCTTATCCCTCGACAAAGAGACGCCATATCTAAAGATAACACACATCAGGAGTGAGAGAGTGAGAGAGTGTTCTTATGTGTGTGTGTCTGTGTGTGTGAGAGAGCATGTGTGGCAGAGAGTGTTCTTATGTTTGTGTGTGTGTGTGTGTGCGCGCATGTGTGGCAGAGTCTTATGTGTGTGTGTGTGTGTGTGTGTGTGTGTGAGAGAGCATGTGTGGCAGAGAGTGTTCTTATGTTTGTGTGTGTGTGTGCATGTGTGACAGAGTGTTATGTGTCTGAGTGTGTGTGAGAGTGGGAGCGCATGGTTGTGTGTGAGACAGTGTATTTTTGTGTGTGTGGTAGGGGGGCTGAGAGAGTGTGCGCACGCGTGTGTTTTGACGGGGGGATTTTCTCCATGTTAATTTCACCTTGGTAGCGTTAGCGTAGTGTACGCACAGCGTGTGGGAGGAAAGAAAGAAAAAGGTTTGAGCTGCTTCCTGTTGCGGGAACAGGAAGTGCTTTCTCGTCGGTTGGGTTTCCTGGGGTGGATCGCTGTCGTGTTTTATTTCCCTTTTTCGTTGTTTGTTTCCTCTGTTTGTTTTTTTTGTTGTCCGCCTTATACCTGGTCCCGCTGTGGTTGTGTGTGCGGAGGATTACCCGTACAGCGCTTTTGATTTGTTTTGACTCGCGTCTTGAGTGGCGGTGGAAGGTTCTGGGCGACCCGGCGCTCGTGACTAACGGGATCGGACCGCGTTACAAATCCAAAGTCGGCATTTTGACGGGAGACGCCGTGGCTTCCCTGACTCTCTCTCTCTCTCCAGGCTTTGTACTGCTTGTTTACATGTTAGCGCTTGTGTGTGTGGGCGTGTGTGCGTGTTTGGGCGTGTGTGCGTGTTTGGGCGTGTGTGCGTGTTTGGGCGTGTGTGCGTGTGTGCGTGTTTGGGCGTGTGTGCGTGTTTGGGCGTGTGTGCGTGTTTGGGCGTGTGTGCGTGTTTGGGCGTGTGTGCGTGTTTGGGCGTGTGTGCGTGTTTGGGCGTGTGTGCGTGTTTGGGCGTGTGTGCGTGTACTCCCATCGGTGTCATCACACCAGAGCCACGACTTGCCACGATTGGCTAGTCAGGTAATCCCCATTTGATGCGACACCTGTCACCAAGCCCCGCCCCACCTGCCCCTGTCTCGTCACCTCAGGTCAGCCTTTGATTGGTTGGGAAAGCTGGCATCTACACGGCTTGTTTACCAGCCTACCATAGGATGTTTGACAGACACACAATCGTCAATACCCCGCCCCCCCCCCCCCCCCCACGCACACACACACACACACACACACACACACACACACACACACACACACACACACACACACACACACACACACACACACACACACACACACACACACACACACACACACAGACAGACACATACACACAATCGTCAATACCCCGCCCCCCGCCCACACACACACACACACACACACACACACACATACACATACACACAATCGTCAATACCCCCCCCCCCCCCCCCCCCCACACACACACACACACACACACACACACACACACATACAGTTGCTACGGGAGCATGGCAGAGTCAAAAAGGGTCATCGAGCTAGCAAAAAGAGTTTTGCGGTTGGAAAATTGCTTCTTAGTTGTCTAAGGGATTTTATGGTTCATTGTGCTGTATGTTTGGCCCCATCTGTTTGTCCAGCTCTACTGGTTGAAGTAAATCCGGATCAATATCTTGTGCTTGTGAGCATAGCCGGGCTCTTAAGTAGCTTTTTGCCTTCTCCAATGTCGTCTGCATTCGAGGACCAAAATTGAATTTCCCCCACGTGTGATTTAATTTTGCGAATGTAATCTAAATAATTAAATAGTAGTTTTGTTTTCGAGTTGCAAAATATGCGTTGGCGTTGTTCTGTGTGCAATTTAAGAGCCCCTAAGACAAGTAAAGAGCTTTTGGATAACGGCAAAACCTTTTTTATTGAACATAAAAGAAAAATGAATGACCCCACGTTTCTTTTTAATTTCTTTTATTATTTTGCTCTTTCATTATTAATTTTTCCTTTTCTATCTTTGTTTTTCTTTTTCTCTTGTCTTTCTTTCTCACTTTCTGTCTTTCTCACTCACTCTTTCTCTCCTCCCTTCTCTCCTTTCCTCCTTCCTTCCGTCCTTTCCTATAGTATGCGCGCACATACACACACACACACACACACACACACACACACGACACAACATCAGCCAACACTCTGTGGTGAGTCACCGGCGTCGACAGTCACGGCTAAATCTGCGCGACGTTGTTTGCGTTTCTCTGCTCTGGTCTGCTACGCTGTGATTGGACGGTCCTGACAGCTGTTTGCTTTAATATTGCGCCGTTGAAGGGGCTTTGATCCACCACCATCTTGACTCGCAGCGCTTGTCAGCGCTTTTAAAATACAAACCGCTTCCCAAATTGAACCTTTTAAAAACAAAAAGTGAATGGTTATTTTTGGTGGGTCGCCAAAACAAAATGTTAAGAGGTATAACCACTTACTCTTGCGTTTTTTTTGCCTCTCTATTCCTCTCAGCTCATGTGCATTTGAATCCAACATTGATTCTTTTCTATTGTCTAATTAACACGTAGTTCCCGATTAATTAGTGGGATAACCTGTCAGGCACCACTAGTGAGTTTTACCACTCACACGTTCACACCTACGTTCTGGAACATTTCCGTCTTGCGCCCTTTCACACATGGCATAGCGATGCCGTGATAGGTGGGCCAAGGGACGGCCCAGCAGATGGCGATAAGGCAACACTTGCGGATGCCAGCCGCCATAAAGCCCGCGGCCTGAAAGGAGCCCCCTTATTTCGGAATATGTCCAGTTTCCAGCCATTCTTGAAAAAAAGGAGCTTGTTTGCAAACAAAAGAAGCTGTGTTGACGTTGTAATCTAATCACCCGAAAAGGATTGGCTCGTTAAGATAAACAGCCGCGGATTCAAATATGTCCTCCGCGGAGTTACGTGATTGGTTAACTCGCTCTACGTGAAAGCGTCTTACGTCAGACGGACGTAACCCTTTACGTGGCTCTCCCGGCAATGTCACTGCTTTCATTCACAACACACCCGCAGTGATCCGGAAATAACACTCGGTTTTGAGCAGGCAAATTGTCGGTGCATATTTCCCGGAATATCGATCCCTGTTCCCTTTCACACATGACCCCATGCAGGAAATGTTCAGGAACATTGCAGGGAAAGACTGCATGTGTGAAAGGGGCTTTGAATACATGGTGGTCTTCTTCAACTTGTTTTCCCTCAACATTTCCTCAGTACCACAAACCCCAGAGGACATACAAATGCCACGACAAAGAACCAAACATTTTCAAACTATCGTTTTTAATGATAACACCTTATTTTCAAAATGTTTGATTGCTAATCAGCTGTGTTCAGTTTATTTAGGTAGTGCTGCTGTGCTCGCAGACTACATAAGAAAACCCATCAAGAAGGAGGATTTCTGGTCAAAAATGTCTTGTTTTCAGACAGCTCATTTTCGACGGTGAAAATATTTATGTCGGCACTGTGACTTCCGTGGCGAACTCACAATTCAAATTTACGACGTTGCCAGAGAGGCAGGCGCACACACGGAACCACTATCACTGTCACCAGCCTCCTGAAGAAAAAACAAATTAACTTTTTTTTTTTGTACGCTCTTCTGCGTTTCTTTCCCTCGCTTGCTTTCTCTTGGTGTCTCTATTTCTCGGTTGAACTTTCTCTCTCTCTC
>JACYXH010000255.1:12500-40000 GCA_026745465.1 Lota lota
CCCCCCTCTCCTCCTCCCCCCCTCTCTGCTCTCCCTCCTCCCCATCTCTCCTCCCCCCTCTCCTCCTCCCCCCCTCTCTCCTCTCCCTCCTCCCCATCTCTCCTCCTCCCTCTCCTCCCCCCTCTCCTCCTCCCCCCCTCTCTCCTCCTCCCAGTAGCTCGTTACAGCAGGCATTAATTGGAAGTGATTTCCATCCAAACGGCTGGTGTGTGCGGCGCAAGGTGAACAGAGAGGAAATCAAATAAATAGATTTAATTACGCCCCGAGGGAGCTACGCCACAGCCCATCCGTCTGCCTTCTTAAATCTCTATATCTTTGGGTTTTATATAAAATACGCACATATATATATATACATATATATAAATGTATATATTTAATTTCTTATTTTTTTTAAATGAGCATTCAAAGAAGGCGGGCCCTTGCTTGGCTGTTGAGTGGTTAGTGCATGTGTCAATCACCACAGTGCTGGCATGATAAGGTGTGTGTGTGTGTGTGTGTGTGTGTGTGTGTGTGTGTGTGTGTGTGTGTGTGTGTGCGTGTGCGTGTGCGTGTGCGTGTGTTGGTCTGTGTGTTTATATAATGATGCAGAGACGTGAGCCATATTTTCCTTTGCGGATGCTGCAATGCCATTTGCTGTCTCATTTGGAACAGGAGATTTACTCTTCCGGGGAAATGATTCTCGGCCTTGCCAAAAAGAGGAGAGCGCGTTACATCATACCCCTCTATACCGTTAATCTCTCTCTTTATTCTCTTTCTCTTTATCCTCTTTCTCTCTCTCTGTCTCTCTTTCTCTCTTTTGCCCTCTCTCTTTCTCTACCTCTCTTTCTTTTGTTCTCTCTAATTCTCTTTGCCCTCTCTCTCTTGCTTTCCTTGTCTCTCACCCTTGCATTCTCTCCTGTTCTCTCGCTCTACCTTGCGCCCTCCCTCTTTTTTATCCTCCCTTGCTCTTGCATTGCCTTGCTCCCTCACTACCTCCCTACCTCTCTCTCCCTCTCCTCTCTCCCTCCCTCTCTCTCCTCTCTCTCTCCTCTCTGTGTGCAGCTGAGCTCCTTTGAGATACGGTAGCTCCTCTAGAATACGTACATTCACACCACACCTCTCTCCTTCCCTCCACCTCTCCCCCTCTCTCCCCCTTTGGGAGCTGATCCTGAGATACATTCACATCACATCATACTCCTCCCTCCCTCTCCATCCCCCCCTCTTTCTCTGTCCATCCGTCTTTCTATCGCTCTATTTCTCTGTTGAGCTTTCTCTCTGTCTGTCTGTCTCTCTCTCTGTCTCTCTCTCTCTCTCTCTCTCTCTCTCGCTCTCTCGCTCTCGCTCTCTCGCTCTCTCGCTCTCTCTCTCTCTATCCCTCTATATCCCTCTCTCATACAGTGTATTAGGGGTCCATTTATGGGGCCCCGGCTCCCTCCCCCACACCAGCCACAAATGTACAGAGCACCCGCAAATAATGTCTTTCTGATGTAGCCGAGCTGCCACGCATCAGCGAACACAGCGTGTGTGTGTGTGTGTGTGTGTGTGTGTGTGTGTGTGTGTGTGTGTGTGTGTGTGTGTGTGTGTGTGTGTGTGTGTGTGTGTGTGTGTGTGTGTGCGCGAGAGAGAGAACATGTTGACGTCTTGATGCTGCTATGCTGTGAAGCCCTCAATGTGTGTGTGTGTGTGTCTTTTTGTAACTTTTTCATTATAATTCTCTCTCGTTCACCACATCGCACTCTCTTCCTGTCTTTTTGTGTATTCTTTGACTATTTCTCCCTCTTGCTATTTGTTATATCTATCAGTTTCTACTACATATATTCATGCTCTCTCGCTCTCTCTCAGGTCTAGTCTGTGTGACCCCATCGGCCGTGAGCCGCTCGGATCTCAGTGTGACCCAGAGAAACCCCTCATTAAAACACACCCACCCACACACACATCCACAATCAGCTCACCTCCCTCTTCTCTTGTCTTTGCTATAGTCTCTCGCCCTCTCCCTCTCTTTCCTTTTCCCTGTGTGATTCTAGTAGGCTGTAATGAGCGGAGCCTTGCCAATTACACTCCAGATCAGCCTCAGTTAGTCATATAGAAGTCTATATATTTCTTCCGGTCGGTCCCAACGGACCTTCTCAGCTACGGTCTGCTCACCGGATGTTTAAGTCAGCCATTTTGTATCCTCTGGGTGGGTGGGTGTGTGTGTGTGTGTGTGTGTGTGTGTGTGTGTGTGTGTGTGTGTGTGTGTGTGTGTGTGTGTGTGTGTGTGTGTGTGTGTGTGTGTGTGTGTGTGTGTGTGTGTGTGTGTGTGTGTGCAAGGCTAACGTCAACGCGCAAGGCTAACGACAACACGTTTGGCTTATCACGGTATGCAGAAGCTAACAGCTCGCAAGGCTAGCTCACACAAGCCTTTTATAACCCCCGTAGTGACGGTGCTGACGGGGCTGTTTTTTTATTATTGGATGCCGTAGGCGGCTCACTAAATACTGACTCTATGGTACTCTAGATTCGTTTTCTACGTGACCTGAGCCCCGCCCTGCTTCCTGTTTCCTGTTTCCTGTAATGAGGGAGTGATGGAGTGGTGCTGTAGGTAGATAATGCAGAGTTAATGAGGTGTGCCGTTCTCACACTTTGTTGATCCCCCGCTGAGTTGCTGTGTGTGTGTGTGTGTGTGTGTGTGTGTGTGTGTGTGTGTGTGTGTGTGTGTGTGTGTGTGTGTGTGTGTGTGTGTGTGTGTGTGTGTGTGTGTGTGTGTGTGTGTGTGTGTGTGTGTGTGTTTTTGTGCCGGTGCGTATGAGAGAGAGAATATTGTTTTGTTTACTTTGCTCATGGCTTCATATTAATTGTGTGTTGTGTTGTGTTTGCGTGCTGCCAGTTTTCTTCTTATTTATTGCGTTTCATACACACACACACGCCCATTGTTCTCTCTCTCTCTACACACATGCATGTGCCCCGTGTGTGCATGTGTGTTTATGTGTGTGCGCACACTTGCACACACATGTCAGACTTATCAGTAAGTCAGACTCAGACTTATGAAAACTCAGACTTATGAAAAAATGACAAAGGACAGACCGAGCGATGAAATGAAACATCGTTAACAACAACCTGCCATTGAAAAATTGTGGAAGCATGTGGGGATGGGCAGATTGGAGTGTGTATCCGTGTGGGGGGAGGGGTGGTCTGTGCATAGAAGGGCTAAGATAATGGGAGAGAGGGGGGGGGGGGGGGTGTCAGCACCTCCCTCATGGCAGGTAGACTTCTCTAATTGGAGCCCCACCCTCCCCCACCACCACCACTGCTACCACCACCGTTAACACCCCCCCATCATGACGATGGGAGGTATAAGAGTAGCTTTTTAAAATTAAACGCACATCTAAAGATCGCTTTGACTATGGGGGTCCCTAGAGTTGTTGATTAACTTTGTGTGTGTGTGTGTGTGTGAGAGAGAGTGCATTTTTAATGAAATGGAAGTGTTTTATCGATTTTGTTGCACGGTTTTGTTTTGTAGCAGGCAGACGCCTCTGAACCAATCACGCGAAAGACGGTACTTTTTTGTAATTTAAAGGGGTGTCTCTCGCGCTCTGTTCTTTTCTAAAGCCGCTTACTACGCGCGTTGTGAAAGCATGTGGGGTTCGCAACATGAACTCCATTTCCGATAAAAGTTGAAGGACCCCCTTTGAGAAATCGGTACCTTCTGTCAGTCTAGTGGACGTAAGGTGCGGGGACTGGGATTGGTCGACCGGCAATCAAACACATTTCCTGTAAGTTCGACTTTTTGCTGGAAACATAGCAAGAGAGGGGTGTTTGACGGGCCTCACCACGTATGTATTGTCTGGATGTGTGGGATGGCGTTGCCTCAGTCGATTTATGCAAACGATAAAGTCCACGTGGTTTCCGTGGAAGGGTCGGCCATAGCAACGGGGTTCCCATTTGGTCCATGGATCTATCCTCTCTCCCCAGACACACAGACACACACACCCACACACACACACACACACCCACACAGTATTTTGGACTAATGAGAACAGCCTCACTGTTAATGGCATAAAGACAGTCATTAGCTGAGCACAGCAGGGGTCCATGGATGAGCAGGAGAACGGATGGAGAACCATGCTATTAGAGAGAGAGAGAGAGAGAGAGAGAGAGAGAGAGAGAGAGAGAGAGAGAGAGAGAGAGAGAGAGAGAGAGAGAGAGAGAGAGAGAGAGAGAGAGAGAGAGAGAGAGAGAGAGAGAGAGAGAGAGAGAGAGAGAGAGACTTGCAGAAGGAGAATTCCCGAGAAAAAAGCGCTATCGTTACGAACATCAGAACGTCTGAAACACAAGACGCATTGACCATATTAGCATTTATAATATAATTAGGCCAAAAGCACATGCTGATGGTAATTATAATGGAGACTGTAATGGTCGAAGTCATTACAAAAACAAAGGGGATGCACAAACAAGGCGTTATGGCTATCTAGCTGGTTAATGCACAAAACACCCACCCACGCACTTTGGCTCTTTCATTAATATTTCCTGTTAGTTTTTTTTTTTCAGTTCTACGTTGGAGGATTTTCAGCTGATGTAGTTTTACATGGTTTCCAGTGCCTGCATCCTCGATGAAATGACCAAAAGCTGCCCAGTGTGTAGCGAGTAACAGACAGCGGGCTTATCTCTCGATTAAATTGTTCAAAAACACCCTGCATCGGTTTCAAACCCCCCCCCCCCGAGCAACGGCACCCAACTTAATTCATAAGTTATTCCACCAAGCTACAAAAACAATCATGTTACAGAGGAACCGACACAGGTACTTGGGTTTGGGCAGCGCAAGCTACACCGCTAACTCATGTATCCATTTCACAACGACAACTCTGCCGTCCCTCCTGACCCCCCCCTGCGTGACCGGGCCGGTACCCACGACAAACAACGGGAATGCTCCACACCGTGTACAACGTTGAACAATTTACAATGGACAGGACACTAGCACTGGCACCGGATGACAGGACCAGCAAATAAGACCCGGTAGCACCATGAGAACGAAGCCCCAGCCCGTACATGGTGTCTCCCGCCACGTCCCCCACCTGAGACAGGGGACATAGAAATACGTAACCTAGAATGGTTTACAGAAATAGAGATTGCATGCAGCTACCACCTGACCTCCACACTTCTCTTTTTAACAACACGTGTGTGTGTGTGTGTGTGTGTGTGTGTGTGTGTGTGTGTGTGTGTCTCCGCTAGGTTTGGGAGGAAGAAGGAGGATAAGAACAAGGAGACCTCCAAAGCTCTGAAGAAAAAGATGGAGGCCCTCAGTGAGGAGGAAGTTGACCGCGACCCAAGGTATAGCATAAAATACTACCGTAAATCATAACATTTGTTATGTATGTGTGTGTGTATATAGATATACACGTCACAATGGATGTATACCCATTCTTTCCTTTGTCTTGTTTGAGTCCCAAAAAGCAACTACAGAGGTTACCTAACAGTTGGGTCTTAAAACGTCCAAACAAAGTATCTTTGTCCCGAATAGGGTCAGAATTATCCCTAAAGTCCAACCCTTTGTTTACATTTGGATTCAGACCAACACTGTACACTGTACCCAAATACAACCAGCTGTAGATCCAAAATGGCCGCAAACACACAGAGGACAGACGCTCTTGCTAACAGGAAGCGGTCCCAAGCTGATGGGGACAGCTTCCTTGATGGGTGTGAAGACGGCCCTCGATCTTTATATTAAGAAACATCACGTTATACATACATATCTTTAAAATGTCAACACTTCAGTTTTCCAACCGCAACTTTAAACGGCTCTTGTTTGAACTCAAGTAATACGAAAATGTCGACGTTCGGTATCCGCACGTACATCCACCCATAGCCTCCGCCAGTCTCCCCATCAATCCTGTCTTCCCTCTCTCTCCCCCCCCTCCCCCCTCCAGGTCAGTGCGCCCTACCCCCGAGGGCTCGCTGCACAGCATCCAAGACATCGAAGACGACGACAGCGACCCCAACTACGCCCGCATCAACTTCAACACGTCCCCCTCCCCCCGGACAACGTCCTTCCCCCCACCGCTGGCACCAGAGGCCCCACACAGCGCCCCGTCGGGCCCCTACAGGCCCCCGGACGACCTGGAGGGCCTTTACGCTAAAGTGAACAAACCACATCATCAGGCCCTGTCAGAAAGGTGAGGGGGGGGGGGGGGGGGGGGGGGTGGGAGAGGAGGAGGGAGGAAGGAAGGAAGGAAGGAAGGAAGGAAGGATGGATGGGGATGTGTGTGTGGGTGCTTGGTTCTGTGTGTGTGTGTGTGTGTGTGTGTTGGATGGGTTGACGGGCTGTTCAGTAGTGTGTGAGTGCATGCACATGCAGACATTGAAGCAACAAGAAACATATTTCGGGGAAAACATGGCCTGTTGAGTACGTGTGCGTGTTTGAGCTTCTACACATGCAGACGTTTAAGCAGCAAGATATGATGGAAGATCTTTTGGGAAAACACTTAAACGCTGTCGCTGATTGTTTCTTGTGTGTGTGTGTGTGTGTGTGTGTGTGTGTGTGTGGGGTGGGTGGGTGTGTGGGTGGGTGGGTGGGTGGGCACGGCAAGTATTTGCACGTGTGGAGTTGTCAGTTGTGTTTCAAGGTTGCGCTGCGTGAAGCGACCAGCAGGAGTCGTCGTTTACGTGAGTGTTCAGGCTGCAAGCCGTCCCACCTACATGTCTTCGTGGAGGACCTCCACAGCGATGGCTCACCGGCTTTGATTATGTCTACCGTGATTAGTGTTCAAGTTATTCATAATTAACATCACGTCGCTTCAAGGTGTCTGGAGTCAGCCGTCTCCACCCCAAAAAGCGATGTTTCACCGTCGGCGACAACCTAATCAATTAATGACGGCATGGGAAGACGCGTCGATTTTAGTTTCTACTCAGTTGAACCTCAGCGTTTTCCTTTCATCATGTAGAGCGGGCTTTGTGTTCGGTAAGAGCTAATGCTAAGTGTGTGTACTTCATAGCCCCTGCCTTAACATTTGTAACGATTTCAATGTAATTGTTAAATTGTTCTGTACTATAACCATGCATACAATAAGCTAGAATAGCCATGCATAAAACATGTGAGTCTAGCAGCGCACACAAGCACACAAGCACACATACGCACATACACACACCCACGCCATGCATGATTCATGAAATGCTGGCCAAATGGCTGTGCAAGCTATTAGCGCTTGGACATTTAATGGACGGAGTTACGAAGTATTAGGCTTTCTAAAATGGCGCTTTGAAAAACATGTATGGCAGCTAGTTGAAATAAAGTAAACATAAAACAATTTGCGGGTGGAGAAGAATAACTCCGCCGTTATTACAAACGAAAAACCTGAACCGTTAAAGATGAAGTGTGACCACTTTTAAGTGAGGAAGTTGAGGAGAAAAAAATTAAAATTGTGTTTGAACTTGGGCCCAGGCAACAAAGAAGAAAGGGAGGGAGATGTAGCCGGCTGGTTTTGGATGGAATAGAAAGGGGTATTGATTTTAAAAAAGGAGATAGAGAATGAAGAAGACAGAGAAAGGGTGAAAGAGAGAGGATGTGAGTGAATGTGGCCACAAACAAAAGGAAGCGATGGAAAGAAGAGAGGAACATGGTGTGAGAGAGAGAGAGAGAAAAGAAAGAGAGAGAGGGAGGGAAAGGGAGAGAGAGGGATAATTAGCCACAGTCGAGCAGCTTGACAGTTCTGTTAGACCACTTTAGCACCCGTACACTGCTACTGTGTACTTCATTAATGGCCTCTCTCTCTCTCTCTCTCTCTCTCTCTCTCTCTCTCGCTCTCGCTCGCTCTATCTCTCTCTCTCTCTTTCATTCTCTCTCTCTTTCTATCTCTCTCTGTCTCTCTCTCTATATATCGCTTTTTCTCTTTTTCTTGCTCTTTCTTTGTTTCTCTTTCTCTCTCTGCCATTCTCTCTCTCTTGCTCTCTCTCTATCTCTCTCTCTCTCCCTGTAACTCTCCTGGTCTCAATCTCTCTGGCTGGTGTATTTGCTCTCTCTTTCTCTCACTCCTCTCTCCTCTCCTTCCAGCATCTTTGTTTTCCTTTCCCTCTCCCACCGTCTTCCTCATCTATCACTCTCTCTCTCTGTGTCTCTTCCACTCACTCCCGGTGTCACTCGCTCATTATGCCGTCTGTTCTACTCTGCTGGGCTGTTGTTGTTAGCTCGTAGCGCCGCCGCGCTGCGTCAGCCCCCCGGGTGAAACATGATGAATGGGCCGGTAGGGGACCTGGAGGAGGGAGTCGGGCCCCCTGGAGGGAGAGGGAGGCCCTTGAAGGCTGCAGGGGCCTTCCTCTCCCTCCATCACCGGGCCCCACTCCCAGCCCTCCTCCTTCAGGTGTCTGCTGATGGCTAGCGGGGCCCTAATGGATCTATAATGACGCTAGGCTAGGGACTACCACACACACACACACACACACACACACACGTATGAATATGCACACACACATACATAGGAACACGCAGACACAGGAACACATACTCGCTCACTCAGATAGATACACAGATAAACACACATGGACACAGGAACACACACACACACACAGGAACATGGACAAACATCTAACACACACACACACACAGCAGCAAGAAAGACACACACACACACAAACACAGTTGCAGAACTCCAACATATGGTATTATTTGTGTCGTGCGTGTGTGTTTGTTGGTGTGTGTGTGTGTGTCTGTGTTGTGTATTCTTATGCACGTGCCTATCTCGGAGTAAAAAAACAACAAGAATATCAAATTCTGGCAGTTTTCTATTCAAACTTTAAACAAACTAACACATACAGACACACACACACGCACAGAATCCCATGCACTCGCACCTGGCATGCATGTCCATGTTGTGAGTCCACTGTTGGTTTGGGTGAGGCTGTATTCCCAGATTTAGACAGTACAGCTGTTACCACACACGCACACATGCTCACACGCGCACAAACACACACACACACACACACACTCTGCAGCCCACATGTAGTATTTCAGCAAAATGACTCTGGGTAACCTAGCAACAATGGTGTGTGGTTACAGTGAGTTCCAGCAGACGTGAATTTACCTGCCATGCGTGTGTGTGCATGTGATTGACCGTGTGTGTGTGTACTTTTTGTTCTCAAATGCTCGTGTATGCAAGTGTGTACAAAGTGTGCATGTGCGCTTGCAGTCTTGCATCTCCATGTAATGTGTCCGTGTCCTATAGGCTCCTAGAAGACGTGTGTGTGTGTGTGTGTGTGTGTGTGTGTATAGGAGGGAGGGAGAACTGTGCGTGTGTGTATATAGGAGGGAGGAGAACTGTGTGTGTGTGTGTGTGTGTGTGTGTGTGTGTGTAGGGGACAGAGGGAGAACTATACAGAACTCTACTTGTGTGTGGGTGTTTTTGCGCATGTGTGCGCGTGTGTGAGTGCCAACTAACTTTTACTCGACACCCCTCTCCCTAATTTACCGGCGGACATTTTCATTAAGGCCTGCGGTGGCAGGTGTGTGCCGTGACGGGCGTCATATTTGATTAGCGCTGAGCTCGCCGCTGACCTGTGGAGAGGAAAGGTTAGCTATGCTTGTCAAACTTTATTAGCCGGGAGGCAGTCTTTGTTGCGAAGGGTGTATGAACTGGGCGAAGATGAAAGGAAGGCGAAGGGTGGGGAGAGAGGAAGTGAAGGAGTAGCATCTTGGGGAAAAAGCGAGGGAAGAAGGGTGGAGGACAGATGTAAGGTCTGTAGCCCGCCGTTTTAAGTTTTGAATGTCCGCCGCCGGGCCAGGATGGGCTTGTGTAGGCTAACCTCGTGGTTACGGCGGCACTAGCTTGAACATGTCCGGAATAAGTGCGCCGTAGCCGCACTGGAATTAGCATGTTTGCTGCTTTCGCTAGGAGTACGAGGAAAAACGACACATAGTACATTCCAATCGAGTTGTTATACTTAACAAACGTAACAAAAGAGATCATTAAAAACAGATTGTCTTCGTTGAGGAATTAGTCTGTTTCATGCTAGTTTAGTTCAGCACATTTTCCACACAACAATTGGGATACATTCTCCACGGTATTCAAAGAGCAGACGGCAACGTCAGTAATAAACTATCTTTAACCCCGAGTTAAGGTCTGATTGGTGAAGGTGAAGTCATGTAAAGCAACCTTTTGTAGCACGTTTATTTTTCGACTGCGGTTTCCATCGTGCATCTCGTACCCACGGATCAGGTATCTCCATTTTGGATCAGTGCCATCCCCACTATATGATCTCCTCTACCGCACTGAGCCAACCAGAGGTAGGACTGTCACACGTTGATGTGTGTCCAGTGGTGAGCAGGCCAGTGGTAGGGCTGCTGCGCCTTTTTACCCTGCATGACTAAGCCCAATCTCTCACACACGCACGCACGCACACACGCACACACACACAAGCAGAGGACACTGTGCTTGTTGCATACATGCACATACACACACACACACACACACACACACACACACACACACACACACACATTTCCCTAATTAGTCTCCTCTTGCACTGGCTAACACGACAGGAGTTTCTTTCTCCCTTTATCTCTCTCTCTCTCTCTCGCTCTCCCTCTCGCTCTCGCTCTCCCTCCCTCCCTTGCTCTGCCTCTCTGGCTCTCTCTCTGGCTCTCTCCTTTCCTGTCCCTCCTTTCCTCTCTCTCCATCTCTCTATCTATTGCTCTCTCTCTCCTTGCCTCTCTCCCTCCTTCCCTCTCCTCCTCCTTTCCTTTCCCCTTGCTGCATTTAATGAACACATTTTCCCTCCCTCTCTTTCAACACTTCTGTTTAGTTTGAAGAAGTTCTTTTATGTTGATCTCTTCAAACTTTGCTCTTTCCTAGTTCGGACCTAGCCTCGGTCTGTCTTAACTTTCTGTGTATGTGTGGGTGGGTGGGTGTCTCTCTCTCCTTCTAGCTCTCTCTCTCTCTCTCTCTCTCTCTCTCTCTCTCTCTCTCTCTCTCTCTCTCTCTCTCTCTCTCTCTCTCTCTCTCAGAGTAAATGAGTGTGTTTGGCTCTTTGCAGTGTCTCCTCTGCATTGCGGGGCTCTGGTGCCAATAGCTGAAAACAGCAAAAGACAGTCGGTGTTAGCAGCTGGCTCGGAGTAAGAGCTTTCCTATAGGTGCCCGCTCACCACCGCTAGGCTAGGCTAGGCTACAACACGACAACAATACTTAATCTCTTTCATCCATAATGTGACCTTTTAGTGTCTTTGATAAATACAACTAATCTATAAAATGTTAAAATGGAGAAAGAACGTAACTCCCTTTTCAGTTATTTTAAATGGGTCATATTCCATTTAAAGATTGGTTGATACATTTTAAGCTAACGGTCACGTCAATAATCTTAAGGAAACAAATGAACCTTGGAGCGAACATGCTAGCTAGCTAGATCCCAGCTAGCTCCCATATATGTTTTTCAAAGCGCCAATTTAGAATTCTCCCCATTAAATGTCCCGAGCACATCTTGTGTCACAAGGACATTAACGACAAGTACAGTATTATATTAATATAATAAAATGATAAATGACAGTCTACCACTTAGCTAAGTATCTGTATTAATGGACTAACACCACTCTTGTCTAACATACAATTGTGTAATCAGTAAGCTGGGCTTCTGTTGGTGTGTTGTTGGGCCTCATACATTTACAGCAAATACACATCACACACATACACAACTCACATGTGTGTTTGAATTATGTGTGTGTGTGTTTATATGTGTGTGTGTGCGCGTGTTTGTGGTGTTTGGTTATTTTTGTGAACACTGTCATCCTATACAATAGGATACTACATACCACCAATGGCAGTTCTCCCTTGCTCTTGGGCAAGGCATCGAGCTGAACCACCCAACAAACACACACACACCACACACACACACACATATGTTCTCCCCCCCCCCCATACACGCTCCTGTTATTTCCCCCCACCAGAACATCAGTGTCAGCTTCCATCCATTAATATGATAATGTTTGTTGTCGCCAGTGATGGAAGCCCCGGCATAACAAGATAATTACAGTGTTGTTTCATTTGGAGGATGACACGCGCGCTCAATCAAAATGGCAGCCCTAATTACAAGCCCAGGGATTGGCTAATGGGTTTTATAGGAAATAGACGAGGTAGGGGGAAAGAAATTATATATCTATATATCGATATATAGATATATCTATATAAAGATATATATATATATATATATATATATCTTGTCATCCAAACATTGATGTGTGCTCTCAACGATACCCATCTAATGATCCCTTCCACTTTGTGTGTGTGTCTCTGTGTGTGTGTGTGTGTCTGTGTGTGTGTGTGTGTGTGTGTGTGTCTGTCTGTGTGTATGTGTGTGTGTTCGTCTCTCTGATGGAGAGTATGGAGGGGGAAAGCGTTTATGGAAGGCAATGCCGCAAAGTAGAGTAATTATTCAAAACTCATAAGCAGCCAAATATATAAAGTTGTTTTTCAGGGGTTTTCTTAACAACTGTATTGTTTGTAGAGAGAGAAGGAAAGAAAAGATAGATTAGCATTGATTAGTCATGTCTGGAGCTCCACCATTACGCTAATGACAATAAGAACTGCAATTAGCGCTACGCTAACACTAACGAGGCCACGGGCGGCCATTTTAGATGAAGCAGGCATTGCCTCTAGACTGCGGCTCCACAAGTTCCACAAAGTTCTACTTTCATGGCTGCGATTCAACGTTCGTCTGCCCTGAATGTAGAGGGCTCTCCGCACTGCTGTGTGTGTCTGAATATATTACAGATCAACATACTGGCACAGAACTGCATATGACTCAGGTCTCCAGTCCCTACTGAGTTGGCAAGAGATGCGGAATTAAATTAGCACAATACTTAGAGACAAACACACACACAGATTTGGTTACGTTCTGAATTGAGTTGGAGTAAACTATTCACTTCATCCTGTGTGCACACACACGGTAAGACTTTGTCAGGGTGCCTAATTAAAGGAGGGGTCACAGGAATGAACCTCTCCATCTCTCTTCTCCATCTCTCACCTCACTCTCTGTATCTCTCTTCTCTCCCTCACACACTCTATATGTACTCTCTCTCTTTCTCTCTCCTCTCTCTCTCCCCATCTCTCTCCTTATCTCTCTCTCCCCATCTCCCTCACACACTCTATATGTACTCTCTCTCTTTCTCTCCTATCTCTCCCCATCTCTCTCATCTCTCTCCCCATCATCTCTCTCTCTCGCCCATCTCTCTCTGCATCTCTCCTTCCCCCCATCTTTCTCTTTCTATCATCTCGTTCTCCCCCATCTCTCTCTCTCCCCCATGTCTCTCTCTCTCTCCCCCATGTCTAGTTCTCTTCCCCCCTCCCCATCTCTCTCTCTCCCCCAATCCCTCTCTCTCCCTCCCCATCTCTCCCTCCCCCGCCTCCCTCTCCCTGCTGTATTGTGCTGTCTCTTTATCAGCTAACACCTGGAGGTTAGGCTCTATTAGTATGGAAGGCAGAGCCGCTGTTTAATTTCAGGTCTTGCTGGGTGTTTATGCGCTGGTCCAAAGGTCTGTCTTTGGGTGCATGTGATTTATGTGTAAATGCGCTCCGTGTTTTCTTATGCATTATTCAAATATGTTTTTATATAGTAAATCCCTGTATTGATATCATTGGGAGATGTGTGTGTATTTACCTCCAGCGACCAATCACAGTTTGGCAACCTCTGGGTGTCCACCTTCATTTTGTGTGTGTGTGTGTGTGTGTGTGTGTGTGTGTGTGTGTGTGTGTGTGTGTGTGTGTGTGTGTGTGTGTGTGTGTGTGTGTGTGTGTGTGTGTGTGTGTGTGTGTGTGTGTGTGTGTGTGGTTTATCTACCATTAAGGTTCTTCTAGCAATACGGTTCCATTTTTAACATTGCATTCCACTCTCTCTCTCTCTCTCTCTCTCTCTCTCTCTCTCTCTCTCTCTCTCTCTCTCTCTCTCTCTCTCCCCGTCCCTTCCCTGCGTCTCTCTCCCTCATGCCCTCTCTCTCTCCTGCCATCATCTCTGTGTTTCTCTCCTCCAGTGAGCCTCCACGCCACCAGGGGCAGCAGCGAAGGGAGAACCAGCCAGCCCGCCCTGCACCTGCCTACGAGGAGCTGGACCTGGTCAGAAGGAGGGGTCCGGAGCCCGACCCCCCACGGGTGAGTGTGTGTGTGTGTGTGTGTGTGTGACCAATCCACCTTGATATATATGTAACTATTTCATATTTTCACTATTAATGCTTTTATCAGGAGCAACCAGATACCAGAGACAGGTCATTAGTGAGCAGGTAGGGGTTAGACAGTGACTCCAGAGACAGGCCATTAGTGAGCAGGTAGGGGTTAGATAGTAGCAAGACAGGTCATTAGTGAGCAGGTAGGGGTTAGATAGTAGCAAGACAGGTCATTAAGGAGCAAGTAGGGGTTAGACAGTCACCTTAACCATTTACTATTATTTTATAACTACTGATGGTTACATTGGTTATGATACACACTGGTTATGTATGTTATAGATACCTACGTTATGTAATACATAGATAAATACATATCTACATGGATATGTCTGTTATGTTATATATATATATATATATATATATAAAGATAGATAATAGACATATCTATATAGATAAGTCTGTTATGCTATCCATATGGACAAGTATAGTTGTTATTGTATACATTTTTGTAGTTCACATACTAATACATACATTATGTTACTAATGTAGCACCCATGTCATATTTTGTATGTCTTTGGTAATTTTATGCATGTGAAGTTACAGACAGGGTACATATCGACTGTATATACAGTCTACATGACATCTTGGTTCACATGGAGAGATAATCTATTTATTTTATTTTGGTTGTTTGTTGACATCTGAGCTCTGGGTCCAGGGTGGCCCACTAATGGCTTCAGTCTGTGTTCTAAGGTGTGTGTGGGGGTGTGTGGGGGTGAGCGTTCTGCTGCCCATTACAAGCCATTAGAGCTGGAGTCTCTCTCTCTCTCTCTCTCTCTCTCTCTCTCTCTGTTACTCTGTCTGTGTGTCTCTCTCTCTCTCTGTTACTCTGTCTGTGTGTCTGTGTGTCTCTCTCTCTCTCTCTCTCTGTTTCTCTGTCTGTGTCTCTCTCCCTCTCTCGCTCTGTCTCTCGCTCATTCCTCTCATCCACTCCTTTTTTCATTTTTTCACTCATCATTCTTTCTCCCATCGTTCCATCCCTGCACCCCCCCTCTCTCTGCTTCTCCATCTTTCCAATTACGTGCCAACGTTGTTTTTCTGTGTCTCTCCCTCTCTGTTTCTATCTCACACTCTCTATCTCTCTCTCTCTCTCTCTCTCTCTCTCTCTCTCTCTCTCTCTCTCTCGCTCTCTCTCTCTCTCGATCTCCATCTTATTTCACTCACTATGTCATAAATGGCACTCCCTCTAATCGTAACTGTGTGTGCAAACACACACACACACACGCACGCGCGCACACAACACAAATGAGACGCGTGTAAACACACAGCGCAGTCACACACGCGGGGACAGCAGCAGCAATGCAGCGCAGCGGGCTAACCGCTAGCTAACCGCTAGCTAACCGCTAGCCTCCAACGGCCGTTTGTCAATGCTGCCGTCTCCGGAGCGGCTAAACGTCGCAGCTTCCGTATCGACCCGGTCGCAGGAATCATTCCATTAAAAAAACTCCCGGTGTCCAGCAGCAGCCACGTCTCCACCCTCGCCACCCGCCCACGCCACCGCCCGCCCACGCCACCGCCCACCCACGCCTGCGCGCGCTCACTCGCCACGGGAATCAATAGATATTTGTCGACCCCCTCTACAGAACGGGTTTTTCCTTTGTAACAGCCGCCCAGAGGAAACGGACCAATTCCGCTTTTGTTTTGCCTGTGTGCGATTGGTCGGTCGGTCGTGTTTTGTGTGTTCTCTCGCTTGCTTGCCTAGTTCCTTTTGATGACAACAGCACCAGAGAGATTAGATTGTATTTTGGGCCATTTGGCTGATCTCTGCCCACTTCCTGTTCGTTGCAGCTCCAATCCTCTGACACGTACCAACTATAGCTCCTTGCTTGTTCGTCACAAACACTGGTTGTCTTATTAACAGACACCTGAGCTAATTTAGTCTTGACTGGCAGGTGTTTCTTCCCACATCCCTCTCTCCCTCTCCCTTTCTTTCTCTTTTTCTCGATCCTTCTCACTTCTCCCTCTCGCTACCAGTGTCACACCCTGTCTCTCTCTCCCTCCCTCTCTGCCTCGCCCTCTTATCTTGTGTGTGAGCAAAGATTGAGTGGGACAATTTACCTTTTCACCTTGTCAAGCTCATTCACACACTCCTACGGTTCACATATTCAACAACTTATACCATGGAATGAAGTCGGCTTGTTATTTGGTCGACCTAAAATCGAATTGCCTCCACAAATGAATTCTCCACAATCTCGACAATTTCTTTGTGTGTGACGACAGCTTGTCCGCGACGGCCGGACATTCAGACCACTCATGTAACGTGTCAACCAATCCTATCATGTGATCATATAAACCCTGTGATAGGCTAACACACAGCAGGCTCGTGGCTCGGGTCACTTTTGCACAATATCAATCAAATTCCGTTGGATCTAATCCCATTTCGTGTGTTTTTGCCCCCTGGCTTACTACACGTTTGATATGAGAGAGCGTGTTCGTTCAGTACGAGACGACGCTCAGAATGCCATTTCATGTTGTCTTTAAACGCCGGAAAGCCTCAGACCTGATTGGTGTTTACAGTCTCCTTCCAGCGCCGCTCCCTCCCCCCCCCCCCCCCCCCCCCCCCCCCCCCCCCCCCCGCTGAGGTTGATAATGAAACACCCCCAATCCTCTCCACACCTACACACACACACACACACACGTATATATGTTGCACTTTCACCTCCAGCCGTCGCAAATAGAAACAGTGAAAGATGTTGTTTCCGGGAAGAGAATAATTCAAACAGCGTGTTAATGGAAGGTTGCAATGCGATTGCGGTGGGGTCAGCGTTGTGTCAAGAGGCTTGAAAAACAACATTTTTTATTATTTTATGATAAACTAGCCGCACATAGTCTAGTCTACTGTTATACAAACATATTGAATCTTTAAAAAAGATTTAAACAAACAGAACAGTCATCAATGCTAGCAGTACCCCATTAGCCGTCTTTACTAACTGTACCATAGCAGCCATCTATGCTACCTGTATGATAGCTACGCCAACAGTACCACACCAATTGTCCATGCTAACTTTGCCACAGCAGCTGTCTATGCTAGCAGTACTGCTACATCCATCTATGCTAAACGTACCATAGCAGCCATCTATGCTACCTGTATGATAGCTACGCCAACAGTACCACACCAATTATCCATGCTAACTTAACCACAGCAGCTGTCTATGCTAGCAGTACCACTACAGCCATATATGCTAGCAGTACCGCTACAGCCATCTATGCTAACTGTACCACAGCAGCCATCTGTGCTGACTGTACCGCAACAGCTGTCTATGCTAACTGGGTAACTGTTCTTTTCAGTGCCTGGCTCTTTCCCGTGGCCTTCAACCGCCACAAATGATTTCAATGGCTCCTCTCTTTCCACAAGGCCAGATAACATGGCACTTCAACCGCTGAGTGGATTTCTTAAGCGGCCTGTTTGTGTGTGTGTGTGTGTGTGTGTGTGTGTGTATGTGTGTTTGTGTGTGTGAGCCGCCATAAACAAACCAGGAATATAAAACCCACGGTCAGAGTATCTCTTCATGTCTCTGCTTGTTCTTTTGGCCATCGCAGGTTGTGGTGAGGTAACTGACTCCTGTGTGTAGCAGTGCAGCAGGCAATTTGGAACGTTTTCGTGTGTGGTTGTGTGTGTGTGGCTTGGATCCCCGTGTTCATGCTCAGCTCTGGTACAAACGCTTCTGTCCCTCTCTCTGCACTTGTCTCTCTCTCCCCTGACCCTTGCTCTCCCTCCATCTCTCTCTCTCTCTGGCTCCCCCCCTCTCTCTCTCGCTCTTGCTCGCACTCTCCTTCCCTCTCTCCTTTGCTCTCTCCCTCTCTTTGAGTCTCGATCTGTCTGTTTCTCCTTTCTCATTTTTCTTCATGCATTTCTCTCCCTCTCTCCCTCCATTCCTCCCTCTCCCTCCCCCGCTCCCTCCATCCATCCTTCCATCTCTCCCTCCCACGCTCCCTCTTTCCCTCCCTCACTCTATCCCTCCCTCTCCCCTAGCTCCCTACATCCATCCCTCCCTCTCTCCCCCATTGCTCCATCCCTCCCCCCTCCCTCCCCCCTCCCTCCCTCCCTCCCTCCCTCCCTCCCTCCATCAGTCCGTCTCGTCTATAATTTGCAGACGGTTCTCGGTGTTCCGTGTCCGATGATAGGTCGGTCGTGTTCCTGCCGACAGTAGCGCTCGTCCGTCCCCCCCCCCCCCGTCCCCCCCTCGCCATTTCCTCCCTGTCGCGTTTTTTCCACGTGCGCTAATGATAGGCCCCCGTCTGATGTCACTCCCAGCCAATTATAACCCTCCCCCTCAGAACTCTTCTACTTTTTTCCTTGTGTTTACAGGAGCTCTGGTGCTTTTAAGGTCGAGAAAGCAGCACTGTGGCAGAGGGAGAGAGAGAGGGAGGGAGGGAGGGATGGAGAGAGAGAGATTTAGGGACAGGGAAAGAAAGTTGAGAGACAGAGAGAAGGAGGGAAATGGAATGAGAGATGGTGTGCTCCGGCAATGTAAATGTAAGTTTTCCAGTAGGCCTTTTTTCTGGAATTTTACAGAGAGAAAGAGACAAATGTATATTTGTGTAAGAGGGTGGGTGGACCAGAGAAGTGTTTACAGGACATGAATGGGAAGAGGGAGACAAGAGTGAATGTGTGTGTTTGTGGATAGGGCAACAAACAGGACACACGCAGTGCACTTGTTCTGGTGAATTTAACAGAAGCCAGTGAGCCAAGTTCAGGAGTTGGAGGGAAAGTCTACAAAGCACTCACTCTCACTCGCTCACTCACTCACTCGCTCACTCACTCACTCACTCACGCGCAAAAAATACATTCACACATTCAAACAGAAACACACATATTCAGTAACACACACACACACACACAAACAGACTTATCTATACTAAGACTCACTCTAACACACACACACACACACATTCTCCTGATTTCGACCCTGTCATGGTTCCATTAGGAGATGCAAACGGATGTACTTAGGCCCGTTTCATTTGTCATTAAAGCAATTTGTTTTGCAACCGTAATTTCTAGGTGCATATACTATAGCTACACACACACACACACACACACACACACACACACACACACATACACTTATCTCCACTCATTAAACTGTGAATCATACCCAATAAGTCTTGGCGTGTGACATCATAATAAACAAAGAAGAAGTCACACTCGCTCACACACACACACACACACACACGCACACACACACACACGCACACACCGGGCCTCTGCTACATGTCCACATATGGCTTGTGATGTCTTGCACGGCCGGGCTGGCCTGTCTGTGTGTGTGTGTGTGTGTGTGTTATTATCGCTCCTTAATGTATTGTGTGTGCACATCCATCACCTTGATGATTCTTTAATGTCACATCATCAGGCCCCCACTGTCCGTCTACTGCGCTCTGTCGCTCTCGCTCGCTGTCTCGCTCGCTGTCTCGCTCGCTGTCTCGCTCGCTGTCTCGCTCGCTGTCTCGGTCTCTCTACAACGCTCTGTCACTCGTGCTCTCTCTCTTTCTGTTTGTCTACCTTGTTCTGTCAATCGTGCTCTCGCTTTCTGTTTACCTCACTCTGTCAAACTCTTTCTCCCCCTCTCCCTGCTACTCTATCTCTTTCGCTATTTCCCTCTCTCTCTCTCTCTCTCTCTCTCTCTCTCTCTCTCTCTCTCTCTCTCTCTCTCTCTCATCCCCCTCTCACTCTCTCTTCCTCTCTGCCCCAACCTCTCTCAATCCCTCTCTCTCCATCCCCTCTCTCTCTCTTGCTCTCTCTCTGCCCCCAGCATCACTTCATAAATAAGCCCCCACATCATTAAATAAACACACTGCCGCCTGTCACTGTGATAGATGTGCCACACACACACACACGCACGCACACACACAACTCACTTTCACTGATGATCTGCGTGGAGGTTTGATGCCCATCGGCAAGTTCCCCCCCCCCACCCTTTCTTCCTTCTGTCTGGATTTTTCACTCGCACATCTAATGATACATCTATTCATCTGCATATCGCCACGGCGACCCACCCCCCCCCCCCCCCCCACAGCAGAGCGCTCAAGAGACAATAGTTCAGTTATGTTCTGTTCAGTTGGTTATTGTTGTTGTTTATAAAGTGTGTGTGTGTGTACGTGTTGGTGAACTGCAACGCTGCCTATAAAAGCATCCTCCCCTGGTCCGTTCCCGTGGCAACGCGGCGATCCCGGTTCTCTTCCACGCGGAGAACCGCCATGTCGCTCCTGCCGTCGGCCGTTAACCCTTGTACGGAAGACGTGTCATGTCCTAGCATATGTACACACACACAGACACACACACATACACACACACACACACACACACACACGCGCGCACGCTGTCAAGGGTGGACAAAGCCCGTTGATGCCACCTGCTAGCCCGCAGTTTGCCGCCTTCTGTTATCTGTCTTGCTGCCACTTTTACACACACACACACACACACACACACACACACACACACACACACACAGACACACACACAGAGTACATGTGTAATGGATGTTCTGGCAGGTCCTGACAGCTATATAAGAGGCTTTTTCATATATATATATATATGAGAGAGAGAGACTCTTTCTCCTTTTGGCAGCCTTCATTCTGGCAGGGAGTGAGAGAGGAGAGGGAGGGTGGGATGAATGGAGGAGGGAGATGAGATTAAATGAGAGCCGGTAGAGGCATAAAGAGGAGATGAGGAGGAGAGGGAGACTGAGGAGAGAGGGAGATGAAATATGAGGGAAAGAAAGGTTGAGAAATCAAGAATTGAGGGAGCAAGAGAGGACATAGAGTGAGAGAGTGGGCAAGTGTGGGTGGAAAGACAGACAGACAGACAGACAGACAGAGGAGATGGATTGACTGAGTAAGGGTGAGAAAGAGGGGATAGACTGAGAGAAGAAATGCAGAGAGGGGCTATGCAGATACAGGGAGAGGATGTAGGAGAAGAGAAACGGGGATAGATGGAGAGAGAGTAAGAGACAGAAATAAGCTGCGTAGGGGTTGTTTATCCTAAATGTTTGTGTTAATCACGTTAACACACGGCCCCCTCTGTGCACATACATGGGCACGTGCATGGGAACAATATTCCCTAGGACTAAATTACAAGCAGCTCTCTCTCCGTCCCTCTCTCTTTATATAACCAGCTCTCTATCGCTTTCGCTCTCTCTCTCTGTCTCTCTCTCTCGCTTTCTCCCCCTCGCTCTCGCTCTTGGCCTCTCTATCTTGCTCTGGCTCTGGCTCGCTCTCTCTCTCTCTCGAATCACATAGAAGCTAAATTACAGCTTTGCAACATTTTTGCTGATGAGTTTCATCTTTCATACATGAGTGCATATCATGGACTCACCTGAAGGTATATTCATACACGCCTGTGCAATTTGAACTCTTTTGAGAAACACACTTTTACGCGGAAAAAAAGTAAATATTCCTTCTAAAGCTACATGAAGTAAGGCTAGCTACTTAGGCTTGATAAGCTAGCATACTACATTCACCCTAAGCACAGTAGCAGCTAAAGCTACATGAAGTAAGGCTAGCTACTTAGGCTTGATAAGCTAGCATACCACATTCACCCTAAGCACAGTAGCAGCTAAAGCTACATGAAGTAAGGCTAGCTACTTAGGCTTGATAAGCTAGCATACCACATTCACCCTAAGCACAGTAGCAGCTAAAGCTACATGAAGTAAGGCTAGCTGCTTAGGTTTGTTAAACTAGCATACCACATAAAGCTACCTACTTGGCTTAATAAGCTAGCATACCACATAGACCCTGAGCACAGAAGCAGCTAAAGCTACGGTCGAGAGAGATAATGCAGCACACACACACACGCACACTAGCATCTAAAGCTACATAAAGAAGGAAAAACTAGCTGCGCCATTTTGATAAGATGGCATACTACACACGACAACACATTTTCTACTGAAGCAAGATAGCATACACCGCTCAAACACACACACACACACACACACACACACACACACACACAAATACTTATATGCACAAATACATGGCGAACAAAATGAAGCGTCAGTACATGGGTGTGCTTGCACGCCTTTAAAACACAGTCGTAGTCATGGTTAAAAAAAGACATGCCCACACACACGCTGAAACACTGAGGGCAGCTCTGGTCAGACCAAATCCCTGCTAAGAGAGAGAGGACCCATGTCGGTTAGCCTGCACACGTGCACACTCGCTTGTACGCACACACACACACACACACACACACACACACACACACACACACACACACACACACGCACACACGTTGGATATTCGAAACCGCTGTTTCCGTCACAAACATGCATACACGACATGTCCACTGCGCGTTCACGTACACACACACGCACACACACCCCAACATGCATTCACACACACAAACAAAATCCTGGGACCCATGATCCAAACTCAACGTTGTCGCACACACTCTTGAGACAAACATTATTGTCAACCACAAAAAACACATAAAAACAAAAGAATTGGCACACAATCACACACAAAACCAACATTGTCACACAAATACATATGCGCAGACTCAACATTGTCACACACACACAACTTCCCCAACACACACACACCAGGCCCTTGTATTAAACCGTACCACCAGGCAGTGGATTACAGGCCGTGCGGTCGGGGCCCGGCCACTCCATGGGCCCTCAGGGGCCTGTAGGGGCCATCTGCTCTTTTCTAGCCCGCATAATTACACAGCCACCCTCTTGCCCCTCTCTCTCTCTCCCTCCCTCCCTCCCTCCCTCCCTCCCTCCCTCCGCCCTGTGCACCCTGTTCCTCCAACCGGGTTGGCGTTTAGGAATCGGCGGCCGTATCGGGAACGAATTCTGGAACACACTGTCAGGCGGCTGGACCAGCCGCTGGGAGGGAGGGAGGGAGGGGAGGGAGGGAGGGAGAGAGAGAGAGAGAGAGAGAGAGAGAGAGAGAGAGAGAGAGAGAGAGAGAGAGAGAGAGAGAGAGAGAGAGAGAGAGAGAGAGAGAGAGAGAGAGAGAGAGAGAGAGAGAGAGAGAGAGAGAGAGAGAGAGAGAGAGAGAGAGAGAGATGGGTTGGCGCTAGGCTGACGGCTGGCTGTAATTAAAGGCTCCAGGGGGCAGGGTTTGGGTACGGTAGCCGTGCGGTGATCCGGGAGGGAGGGAGGGACAGGGGAGGAGGGAGGGACAGGGGAGGAGGGAGGGATGGTTGACATCACCCCGTCGATGTAGTGGTGGAGAAGGAGCGGACGGGAAGACGGAAAGAGGAGATAGAGGAAAAAGGGATTCCAGAAGGATGGATGGGTAGATGGAGAGGAGGAGAGATGAAGGAAAGGGGTAGGAATTTCAATGGGTGGTTGGATGGGCTGTTAGAGGGCTGGAGAGTACAGAGAAAGATGGGGGGGGGGAAGGAGGGAATACGGATTAAATAACATCTTTAGATGGAGGTTTGTAAAGTTAACGGGAAAAAGAGGGAGACCGAGCACAAAAGGAGGATTTTGGATGGAGGAAAAACTTGAGTAGGAGTGGGAGAAATAGAGAGAGATGGAGAAAGAATGGGATCCATTGTGATGGCAAAACGCAATCCAGCCGAAATGGAGAGACAGCTCAAAGCTGACCAAAGCAACAAATATGATTTCAAAACACTCAGTTTGGATCACAGACAAAAACTCAAGCTATTGATTCATCAACCTCTCAACAAGCCATATTACAGCTTTTATTTTATTTTCGTTGTCAATGTTATTGTTATGTTGCCTCACTCACATCAGCCATCTTTTTTTTACTGGATGTATTGAGAATGAACGGATGAGAGAGAGCAATGGAGCGGGGGCGAGCGACATTCATTACGACGACACAGGGAGGCGGAGTAATAGGGAAGAGGAGGGAGAGAGAGAGAGAGAGCTAGCTGTATTATAACCTCATCTCGTTCGCTCATGTTCCACATCTTAAAGGGAACATGTGTGATGATCACCTCTGCTGTCCGACATGATCTGGAACAGCTTCCGCTGCTCGCTTTAATAATGATTGGATTAGTGTTTAGTGTGTGGTGTCTGGTCTCTCTCCCTCTCTCTCTCTCTCTTCTGCTCTCTCGCTCTGTCTCTTGCTGCATCTTCTCTCTTGCTCTCTCCCTCTTTCTCGCTCTCTGTCTCTCGTTTTCTTTCTCTCTTGCACTATTTCTGTCTATTCCTCTCTTTCTCTCTCTTAACCTCGTTTTATCTCTCCCTCTCCATCCATCTCACTGTCTCCTTCTATATGTATATCTCCCTCTCTCTCTCACCCTCAATCTGTCTCTCTCTCAGTATCTCTTCCCTAACTCTTTCTACCTTTCACTCTCCCTCTTTCTGCTCTCTCCTGCATCGCTCTCTTGTTTTCGCTCTCCTCCTCCATCCCTCTCATTCTCTCCACCCCCCCCCCCCCCCCCCCCCCCCCAGAAGTCCGCACGGGAGACAAGTGGGACCGTCTTGTTTGAAGTCGGTGCGCCCCATCCAGGGTTCTTCATGCACACACACGTTCCTCTGTCTTGTTCCCTGTGGAGAACCCCAATGAGTGGTTGTATCTCAGGAGAGACCCAACCCTTCCCCCACTTATATTTCCTCATCCCCAACCTTCCTCTCCTCTCCACCCTAACCCTACTCCTCTCTCCTCCTCTCTCCTCCTCTCTCCTCCTCTCTCCTCTCCTCTCCACCCTAACCCTACTCCTTCTCTCCTCTCCTCTCTGATCTCCAACCTAACCCTACTCCTCTCTCCTCCTCTCTCCTCCTCTCTCCTCTCCTCTCCACCCTAACCCTACTCCGTTATCCTTCTCTCCTCTCCTCTCTGATCTCCAACCTAACCCTACTCCTCTCTCCTCCTCTCTCTTCTCCTCTCCTCTCCACCCTAACCCTACTCCTTTCTCCTTCTCTCCTTTCCTCTCTGATCTCCAACCTAACCCTACTCCTCTCTCCTCCTCTCTCCTCTCCACCCTAAACCTACTCCTCTCTCCTCCTCGTTCCTCTCCACCCTAACCCTACTCCTTTCTCCTTCTCTCTCCTCTCCACCCGAACCCTAATCATTTCTCCTTCTCTCCTCCTCTCTCATCTGCACCCTAACGCTACTCCTCTCTCCTCCTCTGATCTCCACCCTAACCCTTCTCCTTTCTTCTCCTCCTCTCCTTCTCTCATCTCCACAATAGCTTCACTCATCTCTCCTCCTCTTGTTTCCTCTCTTGTCTCACCTCTCTCGTCCTTTTCTCCTCCTCCTCTTTTCTTCTCTCTCCTCCACTCTCTCTCCTCTTCCTCTTCTCCTCTCTCCTCCTGCTCCTCTCCTCTCCTCCTCAAATAACTGCCCACTTGGAATACTCTTGGCCTCACCGTGCGATGGACAGAAGTGTTGGCTAAGTGTAAATGTAATGTCTCCCCTTGGGCTAAGAAAAACTCAAACGCACACATGGTTTCATGAGTTATGAGGACCTCAGATAGAAGAGCCACATATTGTCAGTGTCTCCTTTTTAGCGAGCTGGTGCGGTGCAAAAGGGTTTTTCGGTTTTACTGCTGACAAAAAAAGAGCTGCTCCGTGTCGTCTCTTTAAAGTAAGAATGTTCCTACCAAGTGGTGCTGTTGCAGTCGTCTACGATGGTGAAGTGAGTGCTTTGATTTGTGAGGACTTTGATCAAGTCTTTTTTTTTCTAAAAATACCGATTTTCTTTTGAGAGTACAAATAGCAGGTGTGTGTGTGTGTGTGTCCCACTGCTTCCTGCATGTCAAACCGTGCCGTTCACGACAAGTTGTCTAGCAGCCAGAATCCTGCTGTGTTTAGCCGCGCACACACACACTCACACACACACACACACACACACTCACACACACACACACACTCACACATACACACATACACACACATGTCTTATAATCGGCACAAATATACGCAGTCTTAAGCCACCAGTGACAACACACACGTATTTTCTTGTATTTTCAGTGGGGCAGTAGGGGGTAGTTGGCGGAAGGTGTGTGTGTGTGTGTGTGTGTGTGTGTGTGTGTGTGTGTGTGTGTGTGTGAGAAGCAGGAGAACAGAGTGTGTGTGTGTGTGTGTGTGTGTGTGTGTGTGTGTGTGTGTGTGTGTGAGAAGCAGGAGAACAGAGTGTGTGTGTGTGTGTGTGTGTGTGTGTGTGTGTGAGAAGCAGGAGAACAGAGTGTGTGTGTGTGTGTGTGTGTGTGTGTGTGTGTGTGTATGTGAGAAGCAGGAGAACAGAGTGTGTGTGTGTGTGTATGTGTGTGTGTGTGTGTGTGTGTGTGTGTGTGTGTGGAGGGGGGTGGTTGTTCAGTATGGAAGGATGGCGAGAGGAAGCTGTCTCTCACGGCGCCAGCTGTGCGCGCCAGCGTGGGAGGGGGAGGGGCCTAAGGAGGGGTGCGAGGGCAGCCATGCCAGACAGCAGGGGGCCACGGCGCGGCGGCAAGACGCGGTGATTAATTATCCTCCATGATGGATGAATGGGAGCTGATGGAGAGGCTAATCACGCCGCTTGAAACCAGGCAAAGAAGAAGAACGATGAGAAGGAAATAGTGTCCCGGAAATCGGCGCAAAATCCGGCTTTTCCGTGCCAAACAGATTCTGCTCCGCGCGGGGGGTGGGTTGTAAGGGAAGACAGAGGGTAGAGGGGGGCAGGGGGGAGGTTGGTTTGTTGGTGGAGGGGGGCGCGGTCCAAGGCGAGGGTTTCCGGGGGGGGGGCCTCGCTGTGTTGGGATGTAGCGTTGTCGACGACCAGGGCTCTACATAAGAACGCAGCATGCTTCGTCTTAGGCGCGCGGCGGGACGTGGGGCTGCAAGTGACAGCTGCGCGGGCCTGTGTGTGCGCAGCATGTCTCACTTTCAGGACACATCTGGTGCCGTCAAGCCGTAACTTACTCATTTGGGGGAATATGACGGCGGGACACTTTCCGCGCACACAGGAAGTCACGTCGTAGGGAGGGGCGGGAGAAAGAGATTTTCTCGTTTTCTTATGCATGTCTGTATAGGAATGAAATCTGTTTTTTTTTTGTGTCAAAGTAAATAGCCATCTGTGTGTGTTGTGCGTTTTTTTGTATGCTCACTTTCAGCTAAGACAGCCTTGCTCCTCGTATTTACATGTTAATTTCCTCCATTTTAAATATTCCTAAGTAAATCTGAAGAATGTTTGTACAGAGTTTAGTTTTTGGAAAGACACTGGTAAATGCAACAACAGTTGTGTGTGTGTGTGTGTGTGTGCGTGCGTGTGTGTGTGTGTGTGTGTGTGTGTGTGTGTGTGTGTGTGTGTGTGTGTGTGTGTGCGTGTGCGTGTTGTGGTCTGGCACAACCTTGTCGAGAAACAGTCTGGTTTTCTCCAAGCTACTGTCTGCAAAATGCATCAACGCTTGATGTGAACCACACACACATGCACTCACTACACACGCACACATAT
>JACYXH010000255.1:47500-50000 GCA_026745465.1 Lota lota
AATGGTGTGTAATAATTGAATGGAATGGGACTGAATATAATGAGTAGAATGAAATAAACACATTTCTAAGGGGCACGTAAAGACTTGCCATCGTACCATAGGGAGGGCTAATCCAATGGCTAGGGTGTTCCAATCCCAGTTGAAAGGTACTGGGTTCGATCCCCATTCCCAATTTACGCCAACCTGTGGGTCGATGTATGGATCTGAATTCAACGTAACTCACTATGGATACAAGCCTTTGCTAAATAACTTAATAGTAAATGGTAACACAATATATCCTAAAATACAGTGGGAAAAAACGATTGATCTTCCACACCATCCCTCAGATCAGACTATCATTTCTGTTCAGTCCCCACAAGGAATAGATTTATACTTGGTCACATTTAGGCGTCTGGTTCCCCTTAGCGCATTTTCCCATAGAAACAGGAGCTCACGTTCTCGCCGTTCACACACACGCACACACACACGCACGCACTCTGCGGCGAAACCGTCCGACGCAATCCGATGGATTCATCGTTTTCGAGATGCTCCTCCACTCCCGCTCGCCTTTTTCCCCCCGCCAAAATGTCTTCAATAAAACGTCATCTTTCTGGGTGATTTGATCACCTGGCCCCAACATCGCCCCAAACCGCCCCCCCTCCATCCTTCCTCCCCAACTGTTCTTCCGTTAGCTTAGCGCGCGCGCAACCCGGTTAGCGTTATTGTGTTTTATAACTCTTTTCTTCTCCTTGATTATCGGAGCCCTCTGGGGTTCTGTCTAGTGCTTTGACAGATAACCCCCCCCCCCCCCCCCCCCCACCGCCACCACCAACCTCCACCCACCACCAACCTCCACCCACCACTTCACCCAACCCGCCGCCACAACAGCTGCTAACTTCGTCACAGGGCCTTACGTGATTGGTTTAAAAGGTGACCCGACCCTTAACTTTTCGGCTCTCCCGTCCTTATTTCTTGTTGAATAAGCTGGTTAGGCTCACCAGAAGGGCTTTTCTTTCTCCTCCACCCACCAACCCCTTCCCCCCAGTTAAAAATGTCCTTAATAAAAAAAAACAGAAAAATAAAACAGCCTACATGACTTGGTCTCTTATGGGGCCCCTGTGCCGTTTATAAAGGACCCTGACTCTCTGAGGACCTGAGAGGGTCCTCATATTGTCCAGCTAAGTGTGTTTGTGGCCAGGCTCTGGATATTGTAATGGCATCAGTTTAGGGGGAAACGAAAGGGCTTCGGCTAGCTCTGTCACATATAGAGAGGGGGCCGAGACTTCATTGCCCAGTGACCATGACTTTTACCCAATGACCATAACTTTTACCCAATGACCAGCCTTCGTTGACCAACGAACCCCGTTTCACCACAACACCCTGTCTTATGGTAAAACGGTATCAGAGTTCCTCCGGGATTAAAGTGCAAGATTTACAAGAGAAAATAAACGACTGAAATTAGCATAAGACACTTATAAAAACATAAGAAGGGTGTAATACATAACTCTACAACCATAATGTGACAAAATAATGACCTCAATATGGCGTCAAACATCTGCCACTCTTTCCTTCATCTCGGTTTCCTTCATCGTTCGGAAATGACACATTTTCGCTTCAGTTATTCAGAAGAAATAAAATTTTGAGAAATGTTAACAAATAAAGTGCTGCTTTTTTGTCTGCCCATATATATATATATAAACAAGCAGCGGAATATTGTTAATGTTGCTTTGTTTAAAAGAAAATGTAACAAATACACAAGCAGCAGAATACCTTCCAACAAACACTAATTTACTAACGCAAAAGAGTAGATGAATAACAAAAACGGTTGCGTCAGATCTGTGTGAAGGATTCAATTGAAAAACATTAACTTAGTGTTGAAGAGTTATTAAAAACGTAAAAGTTATATCGTTTTATTTAATGTCTTGTCTGTTTTTATTGGGACTGAATGGGAGAAATCGAGTGCGTTCTCCGGTTATTGCATCGACACCAGTTAAGAAATGTGTCATGACCTCACGCTGCAGCAATAGCCACAGCGCCTCTCGTTTTCCCAAATCTATTCATTCAAAGCCTGGGCCTGGCTTGCTCTGTTTAGTCAAACATATGCGTGCGAGTGTGTGTGTGTGTGTGTGTGTGTGTGTGTGTGTGTGTGTGTGTGTGTTTTGCTCCTCTGCTACCCATAATGCACAGGGTGTAATCCGCTTGCGTCTCGCGTATTGGGTTCGTTTACAGGTGAGCACGTAACTGACACATCTACAAATGTGTGCCTGGGTTTTGTTTACGGCTCTTTGATGTGAGCAATCGGAACATCAATTAATTATTCAAATGTCAAGGTCCATTTGTACGCCCGTTAATGCCATTTTGACGTCTGGGAAATATGTGCAATATTGTTGGTGTGTGTTTGTATTATGGCAGCGTAGGTTTTTTTTTCCGTACCTTTACCATTCCCAGCAGTAGATCCACAGTCTTGGATTACATTTCAGATTAACCTGATAAAAACGTTCTTTGGATCGCGGCTTATGCA
>JACYXH010000255.1:55000-65000 GCA_026745465.1 Lota lota
AGGCCCAGCGGGGTCGCCAGCCTGAGGCCTACCATCAGTACCACACGGCGCCTCGGCCCGGCAAGCAGCAGTACCGCCAGACCAGGCAGGATGCGCCCCCCTACCAGCCCAGCAGGGGGGGCAACAACAACCACAACTACGAGAGCGTAGGCGAGCTGCAACGCTCGGCCTCCAGGGACGCTAGCCCGGAGAGGTACCCACCTCCGGGCTACGGTGACCCGGACCACTACGGTGACACGGACCGGTACGGTAACCCGGAACGCTACGCTGGCAACGACCGCTACGCTCGCGAAGACCGCTCCGGTGACCGCAAGCGTTCGGCTAGCACCGAGCGCTACGTTGAACCGGACCAATACGCTCGCACAGACCGCTACGGTAACCGCGAGCGCTCCGCTAGCACCGAGCGCTACGCTAGCACGGAGCCGTACGGCTACAGGGATGAGGGCAGGAGGCCTGACCCCAGACAGAAGAACCCGTTGATCGGAGCGGTGTGAGAAACGGAGGCAGCTGAACGACCGGGAGAAGTCGGTAAGAAAGTTACCCTATTCCACCATACCGTATGGGTAACATGGCTAGCTGGGCCTTTAGCGTTTCAGTGTTGGCCCAAGATACATAACGCCTTATCTTTCTTACTAGCACTTAGCGTCGGTTTAGCAAGCTAGCAAAGGACTCTTTGTTGTAATTATTATTAATCTTTTTAAAGCGATCCCTATTATCATAGCTCATGAAGCTAATTAAAGTGACAATGCGACATATTTAACAAGCTATATGATTTAATGTTATTGAACAGATACCAATGACTACTTCTTTGTACGCGGCTGTATGTTTGTAAAATGTATATACTGAATGGAAACTACTTGATGAAATGTTCATACTGCCACGAGCCCTCTATCAAATGCTTTGCCAGCAAAGTAGAAATTGAAGTAGTTGCTGACTTGTGTTTCGCCCGAGTTGGACATAATTGAAGGAAATAATACGTTTTCACCTTGACCCAATGAGCTTTGATAACAAAAGAAGAGCCACAGGAAGTCGGCGCGGCCAACAGGAAGATGGAGGATGGTCAAACAGGATGTCACCCCTGTTCAAAGTGTGTTCTTGGCCCACTGCGTTATTCTTCGTTGTCTGGCGCATCCTGTCCCAAAACAAACATGATTGTGTGTGTGTGTGTGTGTGTGTGTGTGCGTGCGTGTCTGTGTGTGTTACTTTAAACATTTTTTTATATAATACATATATTCTTTGGTTATGAAATTTGTATAACATAAATGTTGATCTCGTGATGTATTCCAAATCTGAATTGTACTTTTCGTAAGTGTTTTGTAATGAAGAAATAAAGTGTTTGATAAGCTCTAAGGGTAGTGTGTTTCTCCTATTTTGTGGTTGTTGAACAAAGCGACAGTGAAAACAACAGTTCGATTTAAACCCACTGCCATTTAAATGCTTGCGTTATCTTTTTCTGACATATCTGTTTTGCATTAAACACCTGCGGTAAACATTTCTCTCCCACACAAATTTATCACAATCACTTGACGTCACGTTCATCCAATTAGCCCAAAACTACGCAACCAATAAACAAATCCACTAAAACTACATAAGCCCGTAAATGATTGATTATTCTGAAAAAGTTAATTAAAACATCTCGCCGTCTCGTCTTTTTCCTCATTCAAATCTTTTCTCCTCCCGATTGTTGAGACGTAGGAAAATAATAAAGAACTCCTCCAAGATGAAGACTTGATACCAGGCGGCTGCGTTCCGATAAAAAGGCTGAATCGTCTCGAAGAACAAGAGGCGCCGCAGAGAAAATCCATCCTCGCTGGAAAGTAATTACTGCTCAAATTTTTGCTGACAGAAAGGGAAAGATGGCGCTTGTTGATTAGGAAAGGACTTCAAATTTAGGACAATTACACCATGTGAATAAAATGTTTCTTCAATTAGCGTAACGATAAATCCCCTTTATTTTTCAATAAACAGGCTTTGCTTTCTGACTCATTTGTGTCCATTCATACATAGACACGCTGTAGCAAAATATGTTGGGATTTTAAACAAGAGTTTTATTAGCTAGTTGATGAACAAACCGTATTGGTGTCTGTGATTACGTTTCCGAGGATGTATATATGGAAGAACTCTCCCCATCAATCAAGCGAGAAAATGAATTCAACGCTGGGTAACTCATTAAACTGAATCATGCTGCACTGCCTGGAATGAATACAATATAAGGAGCATAGGGCATATACATATTCATAATGTTAGTAATATATACAGTACATTGCATGAAGAGCTTGCTAGCTTCCCTTTCATTTTGCATTCAAATAAGGGCTTCCTGGATTCTCTCACTTTCGCAGAGAACCTGGAAACCAAAATGATGTATGCAACTTTAGCAGCATCTGTGGCATGTTGTTAAAGAATAATCGACGTCTTTATATCTACGCTTAGTGGTCAGCTTTACGCTGCTGAACAACATTAGCCGTCATGACGTTAACGAATGAATGGCCATCAAAGGAAAGCAAAAGTGCTGCAGTAAATCTCGGCAGTCTGTTACTGGATGTAAGGATCACGTAGGTTTAGCGTCTCTGCAATACAGGTTGCACATATGTGATATATTACTGTGTGTGTGTGTGTTTGTGTCTTCATAACCACACACACCATTGTGCATCTGTCTTGTGAGCACCTCCCACTAGGTCATGGCATGGTCATGGAAGTTGACATCATACACACACACACACACACACACACACACACACACACACACACACACACACACACACACACACACACACACACACACACACACACACACACACACACACACACACACACACACACACACACTGCAAGCAGTCACGGCCGTTGATATCTGGTTTCAGCTCGTTGTTTTGTCACGCTTTATGTTTAAACACACATCACCCCCCCCCCCCCACCACCACCACCTACTCCACCCCACCCTCCTCTCGTCTCCCCCCGCAATGCTACTCCACCACTCTCTCAGACGAAGAAGTGGGTTTGCTCCAGTTTTGCTCACGTTCTGGCGTCCCTCTTTAGTTTTTGTATCTGCTTCTCACGTCCCTATGTCTTGTTGGCTGCTCCGGACGTCTTGTTTCGTGGTCGCTGTGCGGTTCTCCCACCTGGCGCTCTTAGTCGGTTGTTTTAGGGGAGCCGTTTGGCGACACAGCACTCCGATGCTGTCGTTGCTCCAGTATTGATTTGCGGGCTCTTCGTGTTGTTCTGCGCCTCACCTGGAACTCGTTGTGGATGAAAGCGTCTGCTGCAAGGCTGAATACCTCCAGAAGGAGTTCACCAGCACACACAGGGGATGTATGAATACTGATTTCCCCTCATACTTAAGTCGCAATGTCTAGGATTATTTAATTCTCCTTCAGTCTCTTGCTTCCAAATATTGTTTGTAGGAGCGAATATTGCGCGGCCTTTACACTGAACCCACAGGGTTGAGTGAGAGTTCCCCCAGCTGTGCTCTCTCTTTCTCTCTGTCTGTCTCTGTCTCATTCTCTGTCTCTCTCTCTCTCTCTCCCCTCTCTCCGTCTCTCTCTCGCTCTCTCTCTCTCTCTCTCTCTCCCCACTCTCCATCTCTCTCTCTCTCTCCCCTCTCCGTCTCTCTCCCCCTCCCCCTCTATCTCTCTCTGTCTCTCTCTCTCTATCTCTCTCCCCTCTCTCTCTGTCTCATTCTCTGTCTCATTCTCTCTCTCTCTCCCCTCTCTCCGTCTCTCTCTCTCTCTCTCTCCCCTCTCTCCGTCTCTCTCTCGCTCTCTCTCTCTCTCTCTCTCTCCCTCTCCCTCTCCCTCTCTCTCTCTCTCTCCATCCCCCTCTGTTATTCCCGCCCCTTGTCCGACACCTTGGCTTGTTAGCAGGTGTCAATCAAACTGGGCAAAGTGGAGCAGCGCTCAACGCTTATCTCCCTCCCCCACACACCTCCACCTCTCCCCGTCCCTCACCCCCCACCCCCACCTTAGAAAAGAAAGAAAACAGAGCTGAGCGAGGTCGAGGTTGAAGAAACGTACATTCCTCTTGTGTGCTGTGTGTGAGATATCAACAGTTAAGGAGAGAGAATGAGTGGGGGGGAGGGGGAGGGAGAGAGATAGAGAGGGGGAGCGAGAGGAGAGAAAGATGGAGGGAGGGGGAGAGAGAGACGGAGAGAGGGGAGAGAGACGGAGAGAGGGGAGAGAGAGAGAATGAGACAGAATGAGACAGAGAGAGAGGGGAGAGAGATAGAGAGAGAGAGACAGAGACAGATAGAGGGGGAGGGGGAGAGAGACGGAGAGGGGAGAGAGAGAGAGAGATGGAGAGTGGGGAGAGAGAGAGAGAGAGAGATGGAGGGAGGAGAGAGAGATAGAGGGGGAGAGAGAGAGATGGAGAGTGGGGAGAGAGATAGAGAGAGAGAGAGAGAGAGAGAGAGAGAGAGAGAGGTGGAGGGAGGAGAGAGAGAGAGATAAAGGGGTAGAGGGAGCGGGGCCTTGACCCTTATTCCGTTATCAACTCCAGCCGCTCGGTCCTCTTCATTAAAAGCACATTCCACCCCCCCCCGTCCCGTCCTTCACCTCCCTCAGACCTCCATCACCACCCCACCTCCTCTGTTTTGATACCGTCAGGATGGAGGGGGCTCGGTCATTCGTTGGGAGGTGGCTGGCTCGTCTGCACATCGTAAAGTTCAGTAGAAAGACATCAGTGATCACCCCCCTCCACCCCTCCACCCCTTACTACACCCCTACTAAACCCCAACCCGGACCCTTGAATCGTGGTAATAAGGGGAAACCGCTGGGAGTTATGTGTTAGCGGTAGCCGTTAGCCTGCCCTTCACCGTGCCATCGTCTGCGTTAATGTCTGTGTCTAATCTAACGCTCCGTAGACGTATCGTTCAAACCTCCCCGCCCGTTCGGGTGGTGGTGGGAAGGGAGGGGGGGGGGGGGGGGGGTATGGGCTGTGTTTTTGTCGCCGTCTTTGTTTTTTGTTTTTTGGATACGGTTCATGAGCTGTGAAATTAAATTTCCACAGTTGGTGGCAGTGGTGTTTTTTTTTGTTGTAATTATTTATCATATCCCGGTGCTTCGATTCACCTCTGCTGTGTGTGTGTGTGTGTGTGTGTGTGTGTGTGTGTACACCTACATGAATGGACATTTGCTGCCGCCTTCTACTTGTTCCCTCGCCCACACACCCCATAACCCCCAGAAACCGCCATCATTTACACCAGCTGTCGCCATAGCAACACAGCCGTCGTTGTCGTCGTCGTCATCCTGGCACAGGCGAAAAAAAAAACAACCAAAACTACTTTCGGGGCTGATGACATCGCCGTGGCAACAATGAAAGGTTAGTTTAGCTTGCTTTAATGCATAGCAGGTTTTTCATTCCCCGTTGTTAAAAACATTTGTATTTGTCTCGTTTTTTCCCATTTTTTCTTCTTCTTTTATTTAATTGGCTTCTTTCTACCCTCTCTGGAATGATTCTTACTTCACCGTGGATGATGTGGAGTTGACATTTGGATTTGATTTGGAAAAGAAACGTGAAAAGCAGATTTTCGATTTTTGATTGAATAACAAAACAAATTACAAAAGAAATGCAACAGTCTTTTAAAAAGCCTCGTCTTTGAAAGACTAAATGCAGGAAGCCTTAATTATCTCCCAACTGCTAAAAACCCAGCCTCATCTTCCCTTTCTCTAAGTGCTTCTGGGATCCACTTTAATGCCTGCCATCCCTTTTCCTCCATATCAGAGGGTTATTAAACATTCCAGCTGTAGCCCCGTCCACCTCGTTCCTCACCCCTCCAGCCTGATTGTCTCCTCCCCTCCCTCACCCCCCACCATCTCCCCATCTACTACCACTGAAACCATTTCAAGAAAAAGCGACACAAAATAATCGTTGCTTTTCTCTACTTGTATCCAAAGTGACTCAAAGCTCTTAGAGACATGTGACTGACTAGCGAGGTAGGGGGTTAGGCTTCGTGCCCACGAATTAGGGTACGAACCCAGAACCTTTCGATTGGGAGTCGACGACCCTAAAAAAACAACGAAACTATGCACTGCCTGAGAAGCTTCCGGCCAGATTTGAATCCCGATCAGTGGCTTCTTCTACCTTGAAGGCGTTCCCTCACCCTTATGTCATTTAGCACACCAGAGCCATGTACAGTGACCGCAGACCAGATACAGGTCATCGAGGAGCAGGTAAAGGGAGCTAGGGGGTTATCTTGCGCAAGGACACCTACAGGTCAGGCTGTGGACACTAGGGGATGAAACCAAGAACCTTTCGTCCGGGAGTCGAACCCGCCCTGCGCTGTCTCTGATCTCTCGCGTCTTTAACGAAATTAAAAACCGTCGACGATACTCTTTGAGTCGAGACCAAACGCCCACTTGCGGTGTGCGTGTCTTTTCTACAAAGGAGGGGGGGGGGCGACCCGATAACAGCTGATGTTCGCGACCCCTTTTGACCCCTCATCAGTCAGGCTTTCAACAGGGGGCCCCGGGGGTCGGCACCCCCCGGGGCCAAAGTGCGGCCAGAGATTAAAGCGGGATTGTCGGGCCGCCGCCAGGATGTTTCTGAGGACCTTCTCGGAGCCGACGCCGCGGTGCATATTCATCGAGCCAGACGTCTGTTCCCCCCTTCACTCCTGGAGGTTTTCACGGCCTTCTGCTGGTGTCACGGACGAGCTGTTTGTCGATGTGGCCGAAGCACATTGTTTTTGACAGCCTAGCTCTCGCTAGCTCTCGCTCTGTATGTGTGCACACATACAGTGACACACACACACACCCACTTACTCTGGCACACACACACACACACACACACACACACAAACGCAAGCACACTCACGCACACTTGCACTTACTCAGACTCACACACACTGACGCTGACAGATACATGCTCACATACGCACTGACACTGACACACAGGCGCGCGCGCGCGCGCACACACACACACACACACACACACACACACACACACACACACACACACACACACACACACACACACACACACACACACACACACACACAGACACCTGCTTCCACTCAGGAAACCTACACACGAGTTACCTCAACCGCAAACGCCTCAAACACGCACACATAATATCCCTTTCGGCCGTGCACCGCGTGTTTCCACGTGCGCTGCTCGATACTGTAATTATGGACGTGTGTGTGAGCATGCACGTCAGTTGCAACTGAAACGTGAAATCTGCAGCGTTCCCATGCCGATAGCAGGTGTGTAGCTTGGCAGTCAAGGGAGCGCTTGGTGTGTGTGTGTGTGTGTGTGTGTGTGTGTGTGTGTGTGTGTGGGGGGGGGGGGGGGGGGGGGGGGTTGTGTCAAGGGATGGGGGTGTGTTGGGTTGCTGTTTTGCGGTCGACGGAGGATGGGATAATATGTGTGTGTGTGTGTGTGTGTGTGTCCACTTACTTAAGCCTCACTTCTTTGGCGTTCGGCTGGCAAGACCCCCTCCCCTCACCCTGAGTGGAAATATAACCCCCCCCCCGCTAGATGTTGATGTGTGTGTGTGTGTGTGTGTGTGTGTTAATATAGAGAGCTATGGAGGCTCATGGGTTAAAGTTCAGAAGTTCAGATTCCACAGCTCGAAACACACAGCGTTGGATGTTATTTCCTTCAGGTCATAAACTACTGCTATTTTGATTTGTCTTTTTTCTTTTCTTTTTACCATGACAGTCTTTCTTAAAACTTTTCTAAATCCCAGGACTTTTCGTCTCATCCGCACATTTCATTATTTTCCTTAAGGCTGAAAGGCGAGTCATCTGGTTTCCCCGTGTCTGAATTCTGCTGAGCGCGGCAGTTGGCCCCTGCGGCCCCGTCGGCCCCATCCAAGCGGGGACGACGACAAGGGCAAAGACAAAGTGGGAGCACGTTGGAAAGTGGGAGTCGCAGCCAGCGATGTAATCCAAGAGACCATTCCTTCCACGGAGTGCCAAATGCGCTCGGAAGAGCTGAAACTGAGCCACAGAACTTCCTCCCTTCCACCACTCTGCTCTCGGTTTCTTTCTCTCCCTCTCTCTCTCTCTCTCTCTCCCTCTCTCATTGTCTTTCTCATTCTATCTCTGATGGTTAATCGATCTTTCTTTCCCTCTGTCCACCTCTCTCTCCATCTCTCGCTCTCTGCCTGCTCTCCATCTCTCTATCTCTCTATCTCTCAATCTCTCTCTCTTTCTCCCCATCTCTCGTTCGGGCAATCTATCCATCTGTTTTTGAGTCTTTCCACATCGCTTTCTCTCTCTTTTTCTGTTGATCCGTCTCTCTCTCCCTCACGCTATCCCCCTCTCTCTCTCGCTCCATCTCTCTCTCGCTCTCTCTCGATTCCTTTAAACCATACCGTGCATTAAGCTAACTAGTTAAAATACTGAATATATAAAGACGCACACACAACAACGTCTTTCCAAAACCCACAGGTTACAACACACACACACACACACACATCTTACCCCTTCTGAGTGACACGGTTGCTGCGAGCTTCATTAGCGCTGGGAAACGTAGCGCTCGTTAAGACAAGCCAATTAGCGGTGGCACTTCATTCTTCCCCCACTTATTTTTGCACTGTGGCCTTCCTCTTCTGCTTCTTCCTCATCGTCGTCCTCTTAGTTGCGAGTGTCTCTGCATCTTGACCAATTTGCAGAATTGGATCACACCCCCAAAGCTAAGTTTTTTTGCTCTTGTTTTTTTTTTTTCTTTCTCGTGGGTCCGCGACCGTTTGTTGTCCCCGTGGAAAACTGACACCGAAGAGAGACTCTTTTCGTCTGGAAGAAACAAAAGAACCAAATCTCTGACATACGGATGGAAACGCAGGATGATTATTCTTTTGTATAATTATCCGTTTTGTACGATGGGAGAGAAACACAAACCTGACTGACTCCAGCCAGATGCTCTTATTTAAAACCGGAGTCATAACTTTTCTTCAAAACAAGTTTGAATAGCCAAATTGTCGAAAGGATAAAAACGTATCCACCCACAACTTATTAGAGAAAATATATACATCTCTCTGAATCAGTTTTGTCTTTGGAGAACAAACCGTAGAGTGAAAATATTGATGTGTAATTAACTTAAAACTTGATAGCTTACACTAGAAAGGGTTCTGGGTTCAAGCCCCGATGTCCGCAGTCTACCTGTAGGCATCCTTGTTCTGCGATGCCCCGTAGCCCCCACCTGCTCACGAAACAACATCCGTCTCAATTCCCTGTGAGACTCTGGATAAAAGGCTCTCTTGTGTGACTAAAATAGTCAAACAGAAGAAAAGGATTCTCCATTTTGTCATTCAAAGTGAACTACGTTCAAAGTGTACAAACAAGGATCCCTACTGTTCCTGGTTTTTGTCTGTTCTAAAATAGCAAACGGTTGTTGTTCTATACTAGCGTATACTAGCGTCCCGCGGCGTCTACAGTATTCAGGTTTAGCTCTTCTTTGAACTCTTGACCTTTGAACTTTTCTCCCTGGCAGAGCGACGCATTCTGGCGGCCGCGTCTCCCTGACCAACAAACCCCCCCCCCCCCCGACCCCCCCGACCCCCTTCCCCCACGGCTAACTTTGATCCAGTTGATAATAATAGAGCAGAGACAGCCTCAACTCAGAGAAAATAAACCTGCCTTACACACACAGAGTACAGTACAATCACATTCACACACACACACACATACACACACACACACACACTCACTCATCCACACACCGCAAACAAATACTGTTTGAACACAAACACCCTCACCCACGCACCAGGATGCAAAGACATACACACACCACACACACACACACACACACACACAACAAAAACACACGCCCACACACGTGCACACACTCAAACCCTGGTCTCCGCTCCACCCTGTGTGTGTTCTCCGTCCCTGTAAACAGAGAGCCGCTCCACCCTGTGTGTGTTCTCCGTCCCTGTAAACAGAGAGCCGCTCCACCACGCTCAGAGAGACGGTGTTATTATAACTCAGCCTTATCTGGGCCCACCCACTCACCCAGAGAGAGAGAGAGAGAGAGAGAGAGAGAGAGAGAGAGAGAGAGAGAG
>JACYXH010000255.1:70000-77025 GCA_026745465.1 Lota lota
TGTGTTTCTGAATGCATATGTAGTGTGGTGGGTGTGTGTGTATGTGTTTCTGAATGCATGCATGTGTGGTGTGGTGTGTGTGTGTGTGTTTCTGAATGCATGTGTGGTGTGGTGTGTGTGTGTGTGTTTGTGAATGTGTGTGTGGGTGTTTGTGTTTGTGAATGTGTGTGTGTGTGTGTGAGGATTAGCTCCACGCTGCCCTGTTATAGACAGAGAGAGAGAGTAAACATGGTCGCAGGGGAGAGCGCTCCGTGTTTAGCCTCTCTTTCTCCGCGCTCGGTGTCACTAGCGTTGTGCTATGATCGCCACACAGCACAAGGGGCGGCCACACCATTAACTCATCAGTCGTTGCGTAGCACGCCCGACGGCAGGAAAGAACGAATACGATACTGCAAACACACTACGGGTATCCTTCATCGTTGCAAAAAAAAACACAATGTGGTGTTTTGTGTGTATATGTGCCTGTGTCTGTAAGTGTATAGGTGTGCGTGAACATGTGCGCGCCCGCATGCATGTGAACTTGTGCGTGCTTGTGTGTGTGTACGCACTGCGTGTTGTGTGTGTGTGTGTGTGCGTCCATGTAGGTGTGTGTGTGTGTACACCTGCCTGTGTGTGTGTGTGTGTATGCCTGCCTCTGTGTATCTGTGTGTGTGTGTGTGTGTGTGTGTGTATGCCTGCCTGTGTGTATCTGTGTGTGTGTGTGTGTGTGTGTGTATGTGTGTGTGTGTGTGTATGCCTGCCTCTGGGTGTGGGTGTTTGTTTGTGTGTACGCCTGGCTCTGTGTGTATATGTATGTGTGTGTGTGTGTTTGTGTATGCCTGTGTCTGTGTGTGGGTGTGTGGGTGTGTGGGTGTATGTGTGTGTGTGTGTGTGTGTGTGGGTGTGTGTGTGGGTGTGTGGGTGTGTGTGTGTGTGTGTGTGTACATGCTACAGATGAGTGTGAAGGACAAGCGGTCCACACGGTTGTTCTTGTTGCTCAGCAGGATCCCCAGATGACAGGGAGGAGGGGAATTGCACTGTCATGGTGTTGACGTTGACGCCGAGAGAATTCCTCCTCTCTGCTGTCAACGCCCCCCCCTCACCCCGAGTGACACAGATCCACGTCTGATGGGGGGGGGGGGGGGGGGGGGGGGGGGGTCTGACGTCTGATGCGAGGGGGGGGGGGGGTCAGACCCTTCACCATCAAGTTCTTGTGCACATGCACTCCAGCGAGTACGTTTTCTTTGGATCACCTTAGGGAATAGCTTGATTATTTTAAGCAGGACGACCTGTTGTTCGGACGTCAACCAAGCAAGAGGTCAGAGGTCATACAGTTGATGAGTAAACGAAGGTTCCAGCTGCTTTAGCAAACAGTTGTTAATCATTCTCTGTTTGCTTTTTTTTTTTCATCCAAGTTATCCATCTTTCTCGTGAGACTGCATATCTATTGTTTTGTACTGAACATCCCATAATTGACATTGATACTCCTGCTGTCTCACACAGGAGTAGAGCAGATACAATAGACTATCAGCAGAAAAGGCCAGATATATCATTATTAGTCTACTGTACGTTTGACCGTATTGTACTGTGCATTGCGGTATCGTTCTATTTGACTATTTAGTCGTTTAGCAGACACTTTTATCCAGAGTCACTTGAAGTAGATAGATACCATAGTAGTATAGATCCATGTCGTTAAGGAGCAGATAGGGGTTAGACAGTGCAGATACAGGTCATAAAGGAGCAGGTAGGGGTTAGACAGTACAGAGACAGGTCATAAAGGACCAGGTAGGGGTTAGACAGTACAGAGACAGGTCATTAAGGAGCAGGTATGGGTTAGACAGTACAGAGACAGGTCATAAAGGAGCAGGTAGGGGTTAGACAGTACAGAGACAGGTCATTAAGGAGCAGGTAGGGGTTAGACAGTACAGAGACAGGTCATAAAGGAGCAGGTAGGGGTTAGACAGTACAGAGACAGGTCATTAAGGAGCAGGTAGGGGTGAGACAGTACAGAGACAGGTCATTAAGGAGCAGGTAGGGGTGAGACAGTACAGAGACAGGTCATTAAGGAGCAGGTAGAGGTTAGACAGTACAGAGACAGGTCATTAAGGAGCAGGTAGGGGTTAGACAGTACAGAGACAGGTCATTACGGAGCAGGTAACATCGTCGCTCCAGAAAAGTTGAACTTTACCGGAGGTTTCCTCAGCCCAACCGGTGCTGACCAGTCCGGCCAGGAATTAGCCTAACAAGGCAGCTCGCGGCAGGAGGCATTATCGCTGTAATGAACGGTCGCTAGCAGGTGCTTGTTTAGACGTTTCAACAACAAACCTGCAACACACCCCACACACACACACACACACACACATGCAGACACACACACACACACACACACAAGCAGGCACACGTGCACATACACACGCAGACACACACATACACACACACAAGCACACACACACACACACACACACACACACACACACACACACACACACACACACACACCCCAAGCAAACAATTAGGAGGCTGTTTTGTCAACCTTTGGACGGACTATGCCCCAACACCTGGGAGTAGAACTAATGAGTCACGCTACATATGGTCATTACCTGAAGGGGAGGGAAGTGTGTGTGTGTGTGTGTGTGTGTGTGTGTGTGTAAGCAACTACGTGACAGTATAGGTTTTGGACCCCCATTGTGTATCTTTTGTGTCATTATTGGAGAACAATTGTAAGGATAATATATTTTACGTTCTAACCAGCAACTGCCACATCTGTCCAATACATCTTGATATCCCTCTGTTTAGTCTGAACCCTTTAATTTCGACATGACTTATCGGATTGAATTCATTTCTATCTCTCTGTCTCTCTCTCTATCGTCCTCTCTCTCTATCCCTCTGCCAGTGCTAGCTATTTCCTAGCAGCTAGGTGCTAGTAGCATTTAGCACGAGTCCTGTCTCCAGATCTCCATCCTCCTCGTTTCCTTTTACAACGCTGATAATCCCTAAACAATATCTAATTTTAGTGCCCCCTCCTCCAGTCACACACGCGTACACACACACACACACACACACACACACACACACACACCAGTTTGTTTACCCTCGCTAACACACACACACACACACACACACAGATCCACAAATACACAAGCGCAGATGCAGCCGTGGACAGATGCCCTCGTGCACGCTCAACACATCCACAGAGAAGGTGCCAACGATTAAACATTAAACATGCACATTGGTTTATTTATTGTCTCTAACACATACACACACACACACACACACACACACACACACACACACAGACATACACACACAAATTCACATTGGTTAGTTTACTGTCACACAAACACCCATACGCACGCACACACACACACATGCACATTGGTTAGTTTATTGTCACACACACACACACACACACGCACAGCCACAGATCCACAAATACACAAGCGCAGATGCAGCCGTGGACAGATACCCTCGTGCACGCTCAACACATCCACAGAGAAGGTGCCAACGATTGCCATGGCAACTCCAATCAGCATCGCCTCCCTTTCCCCCTATTACGGTGGGGACATGACAGCTTCCATCCTACACCCTCTTTCTCTCTCTCCCTCTCCCTCTCTTTCTCTCTCTCTCTCGCTCTCTCTCTCCTGATCTTTCTCTCCTTGTCTCTCTCTCTCTCTCTCCAATATACCATCTCTCTCTCATGCAATCTCTCCCTCTCCCTCTCTTTCTCACTCTTTCTCTCTCTCATACCATTTTCTTGGTTGTTTTTCTTGTTCTTTCTCTCTCTCTTTCCATGACACCTGCTGCTGTGTAACTCTCCTCCTCTCCTCATCGCTAGTCACTGCAACCCAGGAACCCTCACCCCTCTCCCTCTCCCTCCCCTCCCTCCCTCTCCCTCTCCCTCTCCCTCTCCCTCTCCACCCTCCCTTTTTCTCTTCCCTGGTATTCACTGGCGCTCTGGTTGTTCATGTGTTTGTATGTAAATGATCGGTCCATCTGTCTCGTTCCCTTCCCTCCGTCCCCAACTGTACTCCTATTATACACGCTGTGTCTGTCTGTATCTTTTACTCTCTATCTCACATCAAGAGTCAGGATTCCAGAAGCTTTATCGCCATGGGAAAGTGCACATTTACACCGCCAAAGACGCCAAATGAAAAAGTTATACAAGATACAACATAGGATACGAAATAATAATAGTAAAAACGTAAAACATATAGTAAAATTATTGCATTCCTAAAAATGCAATATTTTTCCAATGTAAATGTGTGTATACTGTGTAAAGGATGACTGTAATATTACATGGTCGGGATAGGGTTGTACTAATCAAATTTCTTCTCTCTCTCTCCTCTTTCCCGGTCCAGAACGCCATGTGGTCCAGGTCCAGCAGGATTCTAGCTTCTCTTATGTTGGTTTCCCATCACGCCCAGGATCCATTTGGAGGTACTTGTTTGTTACATAGAGAGCCTTGCATGGTCAGGCACCTCTGTACGTCCCTGACCTGCTCCATCCTTATATCTCTGGTAGGTCACTTAGGCCTTGTGATCAGGGCTTGCTGGTTGGCCCCCGCGCCGGACTAAAGACAAAAGGGGACCGTTCCTTTGAAGTGGGGGCTCCCACACTGCGGACCTCTCCTCCTAGAGACGTAAGATCTGCATACTCTGTTGACGCCTTTAGAAAAGCAGCTGAAGACTCCTTTGTTTAAACTGGCTGTCTCGCCTGGTGCTAGTCTAGTGTTTGTAATTTGATGTGTTTTGAAGGTCTGTTGGTACTCTTGTTTTTTTGTTTGTTTGTTTGAACTGGGTTACGGTCTTGTTTTTAACTATTTGACTTTTGTGAAGCCTTTGGTGACCTTGCTCTGTGTTATGCTAAATTACCTTCACTGACGTACTCTCTCTCTCTCTCTCTCTCTCTCTCTCTCTCTCTCTCTCTCTCTCTCTCTCTCTCTCTCTCTCTCTCTTGTTTTTCTTTCTCTTTCTCTTTCTCGGCTCTCAGCTCTCAGCTCTCGGCTCTTGGCTCTCGCTCTCTCTCTTGCAGTCGTGAAGTGTAAATTGAGAGGGAAAATGGAGATCTCAAACTCTGGTCAGCAATCAGCGTCCTCGATATAAAGAAAAGAAAACAATTTGTTTTTCCATTCAACTTCATTATCCGCTGGTTTGTGTTGTTTTTGTTGTTCCTTTGCTTACTCCCCCCTCCCTCCTCTTCCTCCCTCCCCCTCCTCCCTCCCTCCTCCCCCCTCCCCCACCTGAAACTAGTTCCAATTCCATTCAAAACAGCTTTATAGTTATGGAATTAAACATTTTCATCGCCAAAGCATTAAGATTAAACAGCAAAGGAAAGTATACAAAAACTAAGTGCAGTTTAAATTACCAGCGCAATTACAGTACCAAAAGTGAGGTAACGGTCAGGAGTGAGTGAATAAACTATATTCCTCAGCGGCCATCTTGACCACATACACCGAGAATGATGCAGTAAAGAACTCAGAGGAAGCTTTTTTCTTCTTTCTCCCCAAACAACACCAGGCCTGAATGGCGGTGGTTTGTAGGCGTCCATATTTATGGTTTTCAGAGTTTAGTTTTACAACCTCCTATCCGCCATTCTTCCCTCTGTCTCTTCCTTCTGCCCGGCTACTGAAACTTAATTCCCCCATTTGCCATAGCTACCATAGAGGCCACCTCCCCTCACACACACGCACGCGCTCGCACACACACACACACACACACACACACACACACACACACACACACACACACACACACACACACATCAACAAACACACACACAGCACACTCAGATTCATGTTCACACTCACACACATCAGACACACACACACACACACACACACACTCACTCACTAAGTCATTCATTGTCACACACACACACACACATAAAGACACACACGTGCACACGCACACACGCGCACTCACACCACCTCTCTCCCTCACACAAACACAGGCATAAAGACTCACACTCACACCATAGACACACACACACTCTCTCACATAAACACAGAGATAAAGACCCACACACACACACACACACACATTCCTTCTATTCTTAGCTCACCAGTGACCGCCCCTCTCACTGTATGTGCGAGCAAGGGTGTATGTGTGGGGGGTGAGTTGGAGGGTCTGGAGGTCAGGGGTCCCACCCAGGGGCCCGGGGGATCAAAAGACCCCCACCCCCCCTACAGGGCGGTAATGGGAGCATTGTCGCTGCCTTATCAAAGAGAAAGCGCTTTGGTTTGAAAGGGAGCGAAAAGACACAGGTTTTTCTTTTTTATAGCGCGCCGCTGTCTTTGTTAGCTCAGTTGACGCGGGCCGCTTCAGAACAGTTCAACACGGACACGCCAGCAACGTGTGGAAATCCCAGCTCGGGGTTCACCGATTTAGGGTTTTAGGCCGCGCTAATGCTACAGCTTGAAAGGTTTTGGGTGAGCCGTGGCGACATGACGTGTTTGGTCCTCACAAGTTGCACAGGTGTCGAACAGAAAATTGCGGGGACCCTCGTGGAAGATGGGTTTCCAACTGGCCAGAGAGAACTCCGACGCGATCGAAGTGTCTTTGTTATTATTAGTAGTTTTTTTTTAACACTAGGTCTGTTCTAACATATGTGCGGTCGTCATGGCAACCGAGCTAGCTTCCAGCTAACTGTGACTGGCGTTATCTTTAGTGTCGTTGCGACCAAATGTTGTGTCTGTTAAGAGAACAATTGTTTGAATAGAAATTGCTCACAAAGTAGTGTGCGTTGAGTTACAAAAGATATGTTGTTTTAGTTGCACCGCAGAACATCACATTCGAATGCAGCCCTTAAAAAGGTACGGCTCAGCTATGTCTGCCTAAGGGTTGATGGGTCAGAAAAACCAACCAAATGTCAACTCAACGTTCTCCCAACGGCTGTGAATCTTCCTCCATCGCCGACTCCCGGGCAAATATGGTATCACCCTTCTCCCACTTAGCATAATCCCTTAACCGTTCCTTTTTTCGTCAGGCCTAATGAAAACATCACCAGCACGTTCAAATGGATTGGAGGCTGGGGGGGGGGGGGGGGGG